>PVIY010023580.1:0-39188 GCA_004026745.1 Myrmecophaga tridactyla | reverse complement strand
CATTAATTCCACTCCTCACCCCACCCCAGGAAACCTCTACTCTACTTTCTGCCTCTGCGTGTGCATATTCTTGCTATTTCATATAAGTGGAATCATATAATATCTAACATTTCATATCTAACTTCACAGTTCATTGATGCAGTGCCATGTATCAAATAATTCCTTTTTAAGGCTGAGTAATGTTCCACAGTATGAATAACATATTTTGTTTATACATTCATCTGTTGATGGATACTTGGGTTGCTTCCACCTTTTGGCGATTGTGAATAATGCTTCTAGGAATATCAGTGTGCAAATATCTATTTTCAATTCTATTGGGTATCCTAGACATGAGATTTCTAGGTCATATGGCAGCTTTATGTTTAATTTTTTGAAGAGTCACCAAACTGCTTTGTATATCTTCATTGGAGAAATGTCTATTCAAGTCCTTTGACCACTTTTAAAATATTTTTAATTACTTTAAAAATGTTTTAATTTTTTTAAAATAATAGTTTTAAGTTTTCTGTTTACAGAAAAGTCGTGCACACACCCAATTGATAACACTTTGTTACAATTGATGCAAGAATGTTATAATTGTACTATTAACTGTAGTCCATTGGGGCTTAGTGTTTGTGCAGCCAGGTATATGTTTGTCTGTTTTTTTTATTCTAATAACATACATAAAATCTAAAATTCTCCTGTTAGCCACACTCAAGTAATTAATCCAGCGGTGTTAATTACACCCACAAAGTTATGTTACCTTTGACTATTTTTTAATTCGGTTATTAGTCTTTTTGTTGTTGTGTTGTAGGAGTTTTCTTATGTATTTGGCATATTAAACCTTTATCAGACATATGATTTCCAAATATTTTCTCCCATCCTATTGATTGTCTTTTTGCTTTCTTAATAACGTCTTTAGCTGCACAAAAGTTTTTAATTTTTATGAATTCCAATTTATTTTTTTCTTCTATCAATCATGCTTTCAGTGTAAAGTAATGCTTTCCATTTGAACATTTGTTTTTCATGCTCTTAGTGCAATTATCTAAGATTTCTGTGCTTTTTTTTTTAAATGCCGTGTTTTTGTTTTTGTAAACTGATGGATGTTTCTAGAAGTTACTCAGGGATTTATTTCATCCTGGTCCCATATACCCCATCCCATCCCATTCCAGTCTACAACTATTTATGAAAATAAGGTTTGCTTCCCTTTACAAGGCAACTGTATTCATGTTTCCAGCTCTGCCTTATGTATCTTGCTGTCATAGCAATGCTTCCAGGACCCATTTGGAAATAGATTGATTATTTTGAACATGAAAGGTGCATCTTAGAAAAGCAAATGAATCAAATGGAAAAATGAATTAACAGCATGAAATTCATGTTCACAGCTGTATTTCTGAGTTTCCCTGAGACAATCTTCCTACAACAAAACACTATTAAAGAAAGTCTGCAGTTAGGTGGAGTCAGACCTCAGCTTAAAACATGTTCATACGTGACTGGAATACACCCTCTGAAGGAAACTTGAGAATGAGAAATATTTATTTCTTGCAAGGGACCCTTGGAATTGATAGTGGTTTGCTACAGGCATTTCATTCCAGAACTTCTAAAGCCTCTGTGATGTAATGGGGTTTGACGCATATAAAAAGCTTAGTTCAGTCAAATTAGCATTTATGGGACACCTCCTGGGTGCAAGGCATTGTGACATTCTACAGGTCTGTAAAGATATGTAAGGCAGTCATTTTAGTTCAGTTCAGTAAGAGAACTAGATGTCTAAGTGAATAGCGAAGGAGGAAAAGTTTTGTTTGGAATTTTCTGACAACGATTTAAGGCTCATGGGTCAGAACTTTCCTATTAATATGTTGGTCATAGTGAAGCATAATCTATGGCCACTTAACTTCAGGCAGCATGCCCAAGAGATGAGAGAAACAGGGTGTCCTGAGTTAACAGGTGTTATTTCAGAGCACCCATGGAACAAATGACTGACAAGCATGTTTTCTTTAGTTACTGGGATCTGTTCCTCATCAATGCTAAGTATATTCTTCCAGATTCTACCTGCAAATAAGGTAGAGTCAAGACAGTTCTATTAGCAATGATGTTTAACCCACTACCTGGAAAAATAATCACCACAGAGACCATTGTGTTTTCAATGTGAATGTATTCTAATAGCCATTGTGTTTTTAATGTGAAAGTATTCTAATAGCCACCAACTAGGTAAAAAATTAGTTGCTGGGTCTGACCTTAACTGTGCTTGCAGTGGGTCCCCACGTCTGTGACATAAATGGCTGGGGGTAAATCTGCATGAAGATCCCTTATGGCTGAGTCTCTCTTATTCTGAGCTGATAAGTAGGTGTTTTGGTGTTTGCTGTGTGTGTGTTTTGCACTTGTGAATGACACTAATATGAAGAAACCGTGTGTTTCTGAAAGGAGTTAAATAATTTCATACTCTTCCTTCTAGTTCTAAGCGGGAAGATGAAGTTAGGTAAATTTCTATATATTCACACCCGATTCTTTAAAGAATGAGCCAGGGCTAACAAAGGGACATTTTGGAGTTCAAGAATAAGTGGTTGGTCCAAATGAATTTTGCCTTACAAGTAGTATTTTTGTGGTCTCAAAAAAATAATTTACAAATTAAAGTAAGCATTAAACTAAGACCATATGTTAATTTCTGCATCACTCAGGAGGATGGAACCAATTTTAGGAAAGTGTGAAAGAATGCAATTGGTAATTATAATTTTTCAAGTTTTGTAGTCCAATTTCAAAGTCTACATTATTAAAAGCAAACTGGCGATCTTTTCCAGGATACTATATTTTCTTCTCTTCTTCTTGCTCAGGTTTTCTTTAACACAAAAGAATAATTTTGGAAAAATTAAAAACAGCCTACATCCAGGCGTTATAAACTTTGAGCACACAAGTGCCTGGAATTAACTGTGTAGGGCTGGGTTTCGCATGCAGATTTGGCAAAGGATAGACAGTCATGGATGCTGATGAATGGGTGTTCTGGGGTGTAGCCTGATTGTGGTCTCTTAAACATTCTAACTCCTGAGGGGTGAGAAGGGCTATTCAGTAAAATGAAATACTGCTCTGTCACAACTTCCTTCCTCAGGATTCAATCATAGAAAATTCTTCCCCATTGCTGTCATTGAAATCATTACATTCAGAATTAAACATGGTATAATAGAGCAGTTGACAAGACCCTGAGGTCCATTGACATGTCAGTACTCACATTAATAATCAGCTTTTCCATACAGTGAATGTGGAAATGCCTGCAGATCTGGGTTCTTTCTCTCTCTTTGGAATTAATGTAATCACTAACTGTCCCTGATGGAACCGTGGACATGGCCATTTGTTTTCATAAACTGGTCTGGGGCCAGAGCCCAAGTATATCAGCAGTGTGGCTTCCTTCTTCCTTCTTCAGTCTCTTGCTTCACTTTGGAAACCATCCCAACTTAAAATGTATTGCAGCCCCTAAAGACTCTCTTGAAAGTTTCTCTCTGCCAAGTCTTCTTCCTCACAACCTGGTTATGAGCCCCTTTAGTCCATACGTCTGTCTCACAGCATATCCTTTCATAACCCTACCAGCTTTATTCTTCTCTTGGTTTCCTGTGTCTTCTGTAAACCTTTCCAACACCCTCCATGCTAGTCCACCATGAAGCAGTGTGATGCAGAGAAAGGAGAGGGCTTCAGGTTCCAAGAGTTTGGTCTGAGCCCTGCCTCTGCACATAGTAAATATTTTTGGCTTTGCAGACTGGATAGTCTCTGTCGCAACTACTCAGCTCTGTTGTTGTAGCACAATAATACATGAATGAATGAGCGTGATTGTATTCTGATGAAACTTTATTTACAAAAGCAGGCAGACAACCACATTTGTCTAGGCTGCAACTTGTCCCCTCTTGCTCTAAGGAATGAATGGAGATGACATGTCAGTTCTCATATTAATAATCAGCTTTTCTAGACAGTGAATGTGCCTACAAATGACTCAGAAAAAAAAAGAAATTATGATTGGATGCCAGGTTTTCAGGTCATTCTCCCATGGTAATTTTTGAATTATAAAGATTTTTTGGTTAATAGTGAACGCTGTCACTTTTTTATGGGGACAGGGAACAAGCTTTACAAATTCTCCTCATAGGAAAATCAGTTGGCTTAAGATTTTTGAATTCGGAATAAACTGGTCTGTGAAAGCAGATTTGGATTCTCTAGGTTTGTTGGCAACTGATAAATCCTTCCTGGGTTCCCCACCTGTAGTCTTAAAAGGACCACTTAGAGGAATCAGAAAGCCTGGTGAAATGGGGACATAACAAGAAAATTAGTAATAACTACTATTTACTGAGACTGCCCCATTATAAACCATGAGCATTGTTATCCCCGCATCATAGAATAAAAGGCAGTTTAGCTGAAAAATTACACATTAGTTATGTGCCACCTACTGTGTTAGAGCCAAGGCTTAAATACAGCTGAATTTGTTTTTACTTTGCTGCAGTCCTTCTCTCAATGAAAATAACTTGGTTTTCTCTGGGATACCCATCTTTCTTTGGGTTCAGAACCATAGGAGGGAAAAATCATCTCCTTTCTTATACCTTTCTTTCTAGTGGCTATTATGTTTAAAGTACAAACAATAAATGTTTCCTGAACCAGCCCCTATAGTGTGCCAGGTATAAAATTTTCATTATATTGTGAAATCCATTTTCTTTTAATTTTCAAAACTAAATGGCAAAGAGGCAAGGAAATGGAAGCTCAGACAATTAAGCAGTTGATCCAAAATTGCACCAATAGTTAATTGTAGAGTCAGAATTTTAACACAGTTCTCACCAACTCCCAAACACTTTCTACACATTTAACTGCCATAAAGTGTAATGAATATAGTCTCAGGGACGCACGTCAGTCTGTCTGTATTTCAATCCCAACCCTACTACTTACTAGTGGCATCACCTGGAACAAATTGCTTAAAGACTCTGTGTATTCATTTTCCAATTTGTAAAATTAGGGTGATGATCATGATTTTCCTGTCGCAGTTTGTTATAAGGAATAAAGGAGCAACAGTCATATAATAAGCATTACATGAATTGGCTTTTTTCCATAGAATATAAAGTCTTTGAGTACAGGAGTTACTGCTCTTTTTTGCTCACTGATGTATCTTTAGTATTTAGAACGGTGTCTACCACATAACATGCAATATTGCTGCATGACTGAAAAATGTCCAAACAGACTAGAGTCTTTAGATTAGGTTGTAATTGAGTTCAAAACCAGCATGAATAAACATGGTTCATTCTTTGTCTTCACTTTTTTATGACATGAATTTGTAAGGTAAAATTTAGCATGAGCTTTAAGATAATAATATAAGATGTAATCATGGAAACTAGTGATTGTGTTATTTCTTTCAATGTTCTCCACGTAAGTGGAAGTTGGTACAAAGATGAAACTGAGGTTCCATAGCACATAGTAGGTATAAGAGAGGCTTCTGAGACACTCTCCTAATTATTTGCTCTTCTCAAAGGTGTATGCTTATGTAATTAATTTTTAAATTCCCTTCATCGTCTTTTTAGTCGTAATATGTCATTATTGCATGGATTGTTAACACTGAAAATTTACTTTAACTAAACTTGCATCTTTTCTTTTTAATATTGTGCATTCTAAATGCAAGTCAGTATTTAGCAGCAACAGCTGCTGGGACCCACTGTAATGAATGAATTATGGTCCCATTCATCTGGCAAGTTTGTCTTTGATGTTGACATTTCAAAAGTGATGGGGGCTCCAGAGAGCAATTATGCCTCTGGGAAAAAGGGCAACCTCATCCCTGAGCCTGTGCGTGCTAAAAAGAGGAAGCGTATATAGGAAATATGGAGATCGAGGTGCCTTTTGGAATAGGCATGCTTTTGCAGCTGGGTTTATGTAGGGGCTTCTAGGAGATTGAGCCCCCTGCATTTCAAAGAGTACTACTTATATACTATGGTGCCTTGGCAGAAAACCATTTTTAAGGCTTTATTGGATTTATGATAAGTATATGTGATATTAATTGTGAGTGGTGATTACCTGATACCTCCAACACACAGCAAAGCACTGGGTTTTATGATCCTTCTCCTGATTTGTACTCTGTAAATTTGTATTTTCGTTAAGATTAAGCATCTCATAGATGCAATAACTTATGTGAGCACCTCCTTATAATGTTCTATCCACAACAATATGCCTACCAAAGAATCTTTTAAAGACCTCAATAATCGGAAAGTCCAAATATAGTGTGCTTGTTAATTTTGTTTTAATGTGGAATCTTCTGATGTTTTGTATAAAACAATAGAAGTAAATAAAGTTTTGCCCTTGAAGTTTCTTCTGCTTAGTACCAAAATAATTTGCAGATTTACTTATTTGTTTTGTCATCTTTTTTTCAAGCTGGAAGAAACAAATGTCTATTACACTTTGGAAAATGTTTATAAAGAAAAGATTTGCTCCAGTTTAATATCTATGCACATGACTACCCTGTATACAGGTTGACAAGATTTAAAGAATTAAAGAAAGCTGTGAGGTTCACTTTTTATATGGTGAAGATGTTGACTTTCAGGAACCCATTGGCAAAATTCAGCTTTGAGGTTGACACTATGAAATAATAATTTGGTCCAAAATGGTTGCTATAAATGAAATAAGCCTTGCCTTGTATAGATTTACATAAAGTTTTGTGAGCCTGGAAATGGTGTAAATTGCCCTGATGGAAGATTATTCTTCCATTAAAATAATCATTAAAAATTATCAAATATTTAAATCAGAAATTATGTCCAAAGTCCTTAATTATTGGACATACATTATTTAATGTATTAGATGTGTTATATTAGTATCCTCATTTACTTTTGAGGCAAAGGAGAAAGAAATAGAGAGTTTGAAGGTTAAGTAACATGTCAGAAGTTGAAAGTAACACAGCCAAAATCTAAACCCAGATGAATTGCCCTGGTGCCTGAACTCTTAACCATTACTTATGATAAAATTCTAAACCACTACTGGCACTGGTGACAAACACATATTTGGGCTAAATATGACAGTGGTTACAAATGAACCTCCTACAACTACAATCCTTACTTGTAATCAAATAATGCCATAACAAATAAAGGTATTATATTCAGAAGAAATAAAAATTAAAATTACTTCTATCCAATGAAACAATTCGTTGGAGGGCAGAATTTGGGATAATGATAATTTCACAATGCCCTAAAATTCTGTTTTTGTTTCTGCACTCAAGATTCATGCTCTACATCTTTTTTGAGTTCATTGTCTAACCAACCAACAAAAATCCCTGTATGTATTATGTGTGTGTGTGTGTGGGTGTTCATTGTGGACACGACAAATCTGAGGATCAAAGAAGTTAAGGCAATTGACCAGGCTCAAATAGCTAGTTGGCAGCAGAAATGGAATTCAAATTTAAATCTTAGGATTCCACATCTGATGAGGCAGTGTCACCTTCCACCATGAGAGAACAGAGTGAGAACAAGAGTGGTTTGCCAAGTCTGCTCAACAGTGTTCTTTCTTCTCGTAGGTCGCTACCCTCAAGAAAACAAGGGCACCTACATTCCTGTGCCTATTGTCTCAGAGCTACAAACTGGAAAGTGGGGGGCCAAAGTAATCATGAGAGAGGACAGGTCTGTCCGGCTGTCCGTCCAGTCTTCCCCGGACTGCATTGTGGGGAAATTCCGCATGTATGTTGCTGTCTGGACTCCCTATGGCATAATTCGCACCAGCCGGAACCCAGAAACAGATACCTACATTCTCTTCAATCCTTGGTGTGAAGGTAAGGAGTGGAAATGTGTGTTTCTCATGGAAAAAACCCCAAACAAACCAATAATTCACATATTTCCAACGCATTATTTTTGGAGAAGTAGCAGGATTATTCTAGAAGACATTTTCCTCTCTAATATACACTCTTTTCAATGATGAGAGAGAGAGACAAAACCTATCTTCGGTGTATCTGAAGATGAAGCCTATATTTGTGAAGTTAATGCTGCTGTACATTTATTTCAAGAATTAATCGAAGGTTGCACAATTAATTCATTGTGGTGCTGTATATGGATGTTACAGCATTTGTGCATGCCATTGCCGTGTAAACAAAAAGGATGCATTAAACTTGAGTTTCAAAACTGTTAGGTCCTGGACTCTGACTTCAGAGTAGAATAAAATTAACTGTTTCTATACTGGAGCTAGTTTCTCTATGCCCTTAATTCAACAACTGAAAGCCTGAATACCTAAAGGATCCCAAAAATTTGTTTATGTGCTTGTTGGATGCAGATTTTGTAAGCCATAACTCTGGGTGTGTCAACATGTAACTTTAATATAATACCACTTAATTTCTACTGCTAATTTGAGTTTTCTTCTTTGCAACAGAAACTTATCTAGTCATAGCTGAATTAACTCATTCAATTTCAACAGTTCTTTTATATCAATTCTACTTAAAAATTCAGTTGCACACAAGATTTTCTCCTCATCCTCATTTCTGCCCTTCTATACCCACTTTCCCTGAACCCATATTTGGGATGGAGATGATTTTTCAGGCCCAGAGGTGAATGCAAAAGGTGTGGGAGCACCAATGGAGAAAGGCATACTTTCAGAGCTCAGGAAGTGAGATGGTGAGAACCATAAATGCCAGTAAGGGCCAGGACATTTCTCATTTCATTCTACCCCATATGCCTTTGTCTTTACTACCCCTCAAAATGAGTCTGTGTTATTGCTAATTGTGAATGACCCTTGTTTGTCATGGTCACATTGGATCCAAATTGATCTGAACTGGATACAGACAGAAGTAGACAACAATGATTTCTACTCATTTGTGACATACCCTTGGATCCTACTGACCATTTCTTTGAGTTATCTCTTCCTATAGTGCTGGCAGGTGGCACCAAGCTAATCGTCTACTCTCTACCCACCCATGCCCATTATCCTTTACCCAATGCCACTAAGAGACAGATGTTAAAGGTTAATCATGACATGAGATGTTCCTGAGCCATGTGCAATTCAGAACACACTCCTTTCCATTTGTTTATAGTCAGCTGGTGTTCTTATCAGCCGGATATTAAGCATTTTGCAACTGGGTTGACAAGGTGCCATATACAGAGAGGGAAAACACCGAAGAGAGTGGCATTCTGGAAGTAAACTAAGATTTTGAAAGTGTTAAGTTGAAAATACCTGTAGCTATCCCATCAAAAAGGAAATAGTAGACAACCAGATCTGTGAATCTGGAAATGAAGATCAGAGATGAAAATTTTGCAATTGTCTGCACTTAGAGAGAAAACATAGATAAAGAAGGAAAGAGGATATAATATCAAGTTATACCAACATTTGAGGTCTGGTCGAGGAAGAATCAGCTAAGGAGACTGAGAAAGAGGGATATGGGAGAGGTAGCCTGTTGTAAGAAGACTGTATTTTTAAAAATCTAGGGGCATGGGCATGATTTTAAGGTGATGGAAATGAACCAGGAAAAAAAGGTTTACTGCCCAGTCATAACCTTGGCTACATGTTGGAACACCAGGGGAGCTATAAAAAATACTGATGCCTCAGTCTGTCCTACCCAAAGATTCAGATGATGTTGGTCTGGAGTGCAGCCTGGGGTTCAGGATTTTTTAAGTTCTGCTGGTAATTCTTGAAGCCAAGGTTGAGAACCATTGGCTTCAGTAGTGATGGTATCCCAGGGACCAGGAGGGAGACTAGAAGGAGACATCCATTCTCCTGTGAGAGATAAGAGAAGATGGGTAAAAGTGCAGGTTTTCTAGATTCAATGGAAGGAGGAGGTAATTGTTGCCATTTCATTGGTCTCTTTTCTCAGTGAAGGGTAAACTCAAGTCATCTGTTCAGAACCAGTAATGAGGAGGGACATGAAATAGTTACCTTGGGGAATGGAAAGTGAGTTTATTACAGAAATATGACATGTGGTCCTTTCTGTGCCCCCAAACACAGAGAAAACATCCAGGGTCCTCTTAATTCCTTAGTCTGGGAAAGCCCAAACATTTCTGCCAATTCCTTGAGGATTTCTATCCTTATGACCGTGTCTGCCTTTAGGAATCTTATTTCCCCAAGTGCTGACTCCTGGGTGAACCTAAGTGAGGAATTTGACCCCTCTTCAGTTTCAACAACAATGACCACAAAACACGTCGCCTAAACGTCTGTGAATGTAGACACAGTCGTTACAATTTTGTGTGGAAGTTGACAGGAAGAAAGATGTACTCAGTGGTTCTCAAACTCAACCCATATCATAGTTACCTGGGGAGGGTGGGTGCCTTGTTAAAACACAGGTTTCTGTACAGCGCCCCGTAATCTGTAGGTCTGAGTTGGGACCTGAGAATTTGCAATTGTTCCAAGTTCCCAGTGATGCAGTGAAAAAGGCCACACTTAGAGAACCACTGGTTTATCTTAGAATCACAAAACAACTTCCGATAGAAAAGTATACTTTATTTTTCTAAAAATTTCACTGGCTCTTCTCCAAACCTAATCCCAAAATCCCAGCCTTCTTCCTCTACCTTACCGCCTCTCCCCCCTCTCCTCTTTTTCTTCCTTGTTCTTCAAACTCTTCCCTCCCATTCTTTCTTAGGAGCAGATTCTCTTTCTTCTCTTATGCAGAGGTAGTTCAGCACATTGTTTTTTTATTATTAGTTTGTTGCTGGGCTCCAACAACCATGATTGGGGGATTGCACTCTGTTTGAAGACCATTTCCTCCAGAAAAAACCCTGGTGCCAGTTTTTAAGATGATACTTTTTACTTCTTTTTATTAATGTACACTGAGTGCCCCAGGAAAAATTGATGAAATGAGATAAGGAGAGCATCTCTTAATTCTACTCATTGTGAGATCTTCCCAGCCTGGCACCCAAGGCATAAGCCAAAGAAAGGGGGCCTGCAGGAAGATAAAAGACCCCTCCTGCCACCTGCCACATACACTTGAGCCTGATAGTCACCTACAGTTCTGTGCTTGCATATGCTAATTCACAGCAAAGGATTCATGGACATTCTGTCTGGCAGCTGGAAAGTAGGGAAAAAGTAAAGGCGGAACCCCTACCTAAATGGAAAGGGTAACAGAAGAATAAAATGGAAACAGAACTGGTCAGTTCTCACAAGTTGTCAAAAGAGTGGGATGGGAGGGAGCTGTGGTAGAGAGGCCCAGGGTAGCTCCAGACCCTGCAGTGAGCATTATGCCAGCATGTACGGTACTTTTGATCAAAGAATGTTCAGCCCTGTTCCTGGGCTCCTTCAAGCTGCTTTGCATTCATAGGCAATTTGTCCTCCTTGATCACTAAATCATTAATGGGATCAATAGTAATACCACACTAGTGAGGTGGATGCAGGGAGAATTGTTGGTTAGTTTTTTTTTTTTTTAATTTAATGCTGTTAAATGAGGTTTCTGGTCCATTCCATCAGGGAGCCCACCTCCAGGGTATTGGAAGCAGAACTGTATCCACGAAGGCAGCAGGAGTGGGTTTGCCATTTATTGTGAATTCATCTTATTTTTCTGACCATGCAGGACCTCTGAATAATTGAGTGTATTTCACTATTTAAATCCTGAATTTTCCAGAGTGGTAGATTTCTGATACTTGTGCCTAAGACTCTGGAACAATATTTGGTTGTTATATTTGTTTGTGCATCAGTTGTTTTCATGGTGTCCTTCTACTTTTGATACAGTATTCCCCCTACATTCTCCATAACTCAGTTTTCTTACTTCATTCAGTCTTGTATTCCTAGCACCTAGGACAGTGCCTGCACATACTCCATGTTTAGTAAATGTTTGCTATATTAAACTAATACTTCCAAGTAAATACATTAAACTAATACTTCCAAGTAAATACCATGTGGGTTCACTGTACCCTATCATCACAGAGAAGTTGTAAGTGTAATCTCAGACCTCACCATCTTGAAAAAAGTTAAGGACATAAATGGTGTGTTGGTTTGGAGTATGTTTGCAAAGTTCTCTCTTCTTTTAGCATCTGACTCTAAATTAGTAGCTGGTACTTCTGACTTTCATTCAAAGTGATATTTGCATGTATCTTTAAACAAAGAAATCAACTGAATTAAATGTAAACAAATCAATAAATTTCCAATATCTGGGATGCTTTTAATAGAGCATAAATAAGTATAATCGGCTTATTTATTATGAAATTAATACTTAGGCCATTTGTTTTCATAATTATGCATGGTCTTTTAGACCTTTAAGTACGAAAGAGAGCAATTTTACCAAAGTCAGTATTCCCCAGGGAACAAAGACCAGTACTTCCTTCAGGAAACAGTAGAGCCCCTCATCAGAGTTTTATATGCTCAGGCTAGAGCCATTCATCCATTCAATCCATTATGTCTCCCACATGCCCATTCATAGCGTAACAGTATTATTTATTCATTCACAAATATTAAGGGCCATTGCTAAATTAACAATGGAGCTATGGCAGTGAAAAAGGCAGACACAATCCTTGCCCAGTATAGAGCTTTTAGCAAAGGTTTCACAAATGAGCTACTAATAAAAAAAAGAAAGTCAGGACATAGCAAAAGCATATAATATAGGCATCTGAACAAGTTGAAGAGTGGGTAGAGGCAAGTCAGTGGGATATTTTTGTCTTTTCAGTAGCCCCTAGAAGAGTGCATGCATAGAATAATAATCCAATAGTTGATTAATTGAATTTTTAAGAAGTTTAAATAAACCTTATGGAAATGGTAAGGTCTCATGGCACAAGAAAGCCTTCTACATAATAAAATCGAGTGTTTGGATCACATAGAGGCTTATTCCTCCTTTTTATACCAAGTGACTGTCAGTCAGTGAGGCTTTGTTGCTTTGTAGTCAGAAGGAGCCCAGACAGCTCAAAGTAAACATCATTTTCAGTGACATATAGATAACCTCCTGAACAAGGGCCTAAGCTGTTTCTGAAAAGAGCAAGTTTGGAAGGGTCTAATCCAGAATCACATTTGCCTACCAATTCAGTGGTTTACATTTCCTTTTATCTAGATCTTTTAAAATCCTTCAAAGTATGCTTATAGCCAGGCTTTGCCTGGATTGCACCCACCTGACACAGAGGTGAAGCTCAATGCAAGTTTGCTGAATTGAGTTGACAACCATCACTCCAAGAGTGCAGGGAGAAGAGTATTAATTTCATCTTTCAGGAGAGAAAAAAAACAGGCTTCATGGTGGTGTGTACATTTCTCAAGGTCACTCAGAAAACTAGGAGGCACGCTGGGTCTAAAACTCACGTATTGGGTGGTGCAACGGTGACTCAGTGGCAGAATTCTCACCTACTGTGCCAGAGACTCAGGTTCAATTTCTGGTGCCTGCTCCTACCAAAAAAAAAGTTATAAAAACTCAAGTGTCCTGACTCAGTCCTGTAAGCTCTTAATATGAAAACTGGTGTTGTTGGTATCATGCCTTGTGCAGCAAGAGAAACAAGAATTAGATGGCCAGCCGAGAAACTTCTATGGTGTTCTATTTAAGCTCATAGAGTCCTGACACTAAGATAGATAGATAGATAGATAGATAGATAGATAGATAGATAGATAGATAGATAGATAAAAATAGAAAAAGGTAGATATCTATAGGAGCAAATGAAGCTTTTCTCTGCAAAATTAAAAAAAAAATTAAAGCATGCCACAGGAGCACATCCTTTTGAGTATATGTGCTAAGTAAAGAAGCTCTGACATTTTCTTTGTAGAATTGCTTCATGAATAATGGTCTATCTTCTGAAGATATTGAAGTGCGCTGTAAAGCCATTAACCAGACAAACTGGCAAGTTAACACAATTCACATAAAGTCCCAAGCTGGTATGATCTGTAATGCAGTGCAACATGCTTGTTTGTAAGGAATATAAGCAGGTCCGACTGCTGAGAACCCCTTGTCTGGGTTTCGTGGATTCATTCCACTCCAGAACACATAGGTATGAAGACAAGACCTCCATCGAAGTTGCATCAAACTATTTAAGGAAGGCAATGGCTTTGAAATCTTCCAGAAAGAAGAGCACAGACCCTGGAAGTGCTATTCCTTAATGAATTCTGTTGTCTTGCAACCCCCATGGATAGGAAGTTATTCCCAATATGCCGGCAACACACACTGCCACTGGAGCAAGGTACCCTTGTGATTCACTTGAAGCTGGGAAGGCATATCACAATGACAACATTTGCAGACATGGTTGCTCTGCAGATGAAGCCCTTCCCTCCAAGAACCATTACCCTTTGTCAGCATGTCTTCCTTCTTTCTTTAGCAATGCTTAACCTTTATTTAAAAGGGAGGTAAGTAATAATTATTCCTAATACCCTACTCAGAATTCCTCCCTTCACTAGCAAGCTGATACACCTTTCCTTTTTGAAGGGGCCAGACTATTATTTCTTCTAGAAGATTAGAAAAACAACCAGCCCCTGATTCTAACTGTGAGACAGTCTCTTCACAGAGATAACTAATATGATAGATTCCAGGCACCGTAATTTCCTTTGATCCTTGAGTTCGCCTTGCAGAGCTTGAAGTTAATGACTTTGGAAAAGAAACTGGCTTTAACTTTAAAATAGCAGGTAAATAAGCAAGGAAAATCTATCAGCTGGGGCAATGACTTAATAGCACATCTTTTCATTCCCAAAGAGGTTACCCAGGAACTCGAATCAATAGTCACAGCATTCATTTCTACATGTTTGTTATAAATTCTTACTTTCTCTGGGTGGAGAGGCAAGTGGTAATATCGAAGGGTGCCTGAAATCCACCCTGTAAATCAGTCCTACAATTTCTCAGCCCACAATTTCCTTTTTTTAACTACTCTAATAATCCCACAATAGGAGCAGTAAAATAAATGAGATCAACGTTTTTTACTTCTTGCCTTACCCAAATTGTTAGTCACTCTCGAAGGTGGTTATTTACAAGATGTTTTGAAAGTCTGTTGGGGGCGGCGCTGCTTGGTGGAAATGAATGGAGATACTGTGCCTTGTTCCCCAATGGCACCACATGTAATGTTTTTTTCCTCTCGCATTTTATTCCGGTGGTTGTTTGCCAAAGGTCACTTAGGATAGAAAAACTGTCAACAGGTCCATGGTGCTACCACTGCAACCTCTGAGTTCCTAATACCCTACTCAGAATTCCTCCCTTCACTAACAAGGTGATACACCTTTCCTTTTTGAAGGGGCCAGACTATTATTTCTTCTAGAAGATTAGAAAAACAACCAGCCCCTGATTCTAACTGTGAGACAGTCTCTTCATAGAGATAACTAATATGATAGATTCCAGGCACCGTAATTTCTGATAGCTTTGCCCATCAGTCTTCATGCTTTTGAGAAGCATAATCTCCAAAACCCACAATCACACACACACGTGCACACACACTCACACACACACGAACAGTGAGTTATTTGCAAGTTTATCTTTCCTCATAGTAGTTTCATCCATTTGGCTACATGGAGAATCAATTTCTCCCCTGGATCTAGTTAATCCACACAGCCCCTCTAATACTGATCAAAAATGAAACAATAAACAAACCTAGGAAAAGGCTGAAAATAAAAGTCTCCAGAGGCAAGTAATTACGGTTTCCTATTTTTGTTAGCCTGTCACACATAGGGAGTTTTTTGAGTTTCCATGGTGATATAAATGTTTTTTTTTTCCAATTTCTTTTTTTTTTTAATTAGAGAAATTGTAGGTTTACAGATCATGCAGAAAATATAGAGTTCCTACATATCCCCATCACACACACACAGTTTTCTCTTTTATTAACACTTTCATTAATGGAGTAGCTTTGTTACAGTTGATAAGAGGACAATATCATAATTGAGCTATCAACTATAGTCCAGAATTTAAATTAAATTAACTGCTTGTATTGTACAGTCTTATTTTTTTCAGTCCTATTTTTTTTAATTTGTATTCTAGTCACATATATATAACTTAAAATTTCCACTTTTAACTACATTCAAATACATAATTCAGTGCTGTTAATTACATTGTACCATCGCCACCTCTATTACCAAAACCTTTCCATCACTCCAAACATAAGCCTAGCTTTGGGCAAGTGTATTTTAAAATGACAGAGTTGAATAAAAACAGGAGGAAAAATAGTGCAGCTTACCACCTTCAATCTTCTTTGAAAATCATACATAAATTTAAAATTAAAATGGAGACTTTGCCATTTGACTTCCCTTGCCTTGTTGTGGATTCATGATTATGCCCGCCAGTTTTGAGGTAAGATTTAATTCAGCTACTGGAAGGAAAAAGGTAGACTGTTCTTGCTACAGAACTCTACTCTATTCATAGTTTGCTACCTAAATTTATAACTCCCTATAAAGGATAGCCCTAAGCTCAAAGGTAAATCCATCATTTTCTTGGACTTCTCTCTCTCACCCTCTAAGCTCAAGACATCTATCTCTATCCCTCATTCTTTCACTAGACATATGGATTCCATCACTATATCCCAAGCCTCTGTACTGTTTGCTGGGAATGCAGTGACATGATCCTTTCAGCTGAAGAATCACAGTCTACTCAGACGACAACTTAATATTCACCTCCTGGTTTCCCTTCTTACTAGTAACATGGCTTGGGAAAGTTACTTTACTTCTCTCTGCCTCAGTTCCCTCATCTATAAAATGGGAATAATATTCCTATGAGAGGTTTTATGAGCTTTAAAGAGTTGATTTTTTTAGACAATACTTTATAAGGTCCTGGCACATAGTAAATGCTATATTAATATTTGTTATATAAATAATTAAATATAACAACCGTCTCCATACAGTGGGAAAAATGTTTGACAGCATCTACTGGGCACTAAGGCAATAAGGCTCAATCCAGCCTGTGCTGGGAAAAATAAGGGAACACGGAGTCTTAAAGAAGGAGACTTCAAGAAGGATGATGAAATTTAATACGAATATTGAAAATAAAAGAGGAATGCAACCTTAGTGCTGTTGAAATGTTTATATCAAAGTTGAACTAACTAATCTCTTAGTAAACAGGTATTTTCACACAAATGCAAACATCTTTCTCAAAGTAACTCTTTTTTTCTGATGACTCTTACAGACTGCAAGAATAATGAAAGCATAAAAAGAACCCAAAGTTCTACAAACAGGGACTCCAACTGTTAACATTTGGGTGTATTTTAACCCATTTCTGAATGATTTTAATTTTTAATTGACAATTAATTGAATACATTGTTCTTGTCCAATATACACACATATACACATTTATATGGCAAAAAGTGAATGTTTCCTCAGACCTGCCAATCCTACTCCTCTCCCTAAAGAAAATCACCATTAGCTATGTTAGCCTTCCAGATACTTTGCTATAATTTAACATATTGATGTCCATACATACACCTATAGAGTTTGGGTTTTTTAACCACAAATGGGAGCATGTTATACATGTTGCTTTGTACCTAACTTTTTTTGCACAATATATCTTGGAGATCTTTTTGTATCAGTATCTATATATTCTTTTTGATAGCTGCTTAAGTATGATTGTACCACAACTGATTTTTCTGTTTGTTATAAATATTTAGGTTGTTTCCCATTTTTCACTTTACCAAGCCATGCTGCATTGAATGTTGCCCACTCATTTTGCACCTGTGCAAGTATTTCTGTAGAGTAGTAACCTAGAAATAGCATCACTTGGTCAAATGGAATGCACATTTTAAATTTGCATAGCTACTGCCAAATTGCCCTTTTAAAAAGCTGCACTAGTTTATAAAACTGCCACAATACATGTGAGTTTCCATTTCTTCAGAGCCACAATGATATTGGATGTTGACAGTTGTTTTAATATTTGCCAATCTGGTAGACAAAAATGGTATTTCATGGCTATTTTAACTCATACGTCTCTCATTATTAGTGAGGTTGAGTATCTTTTCATATATTCATTAAACATTGTACTACTTCTCTGAATAATTCATATCTGGAACATTTTAGGTGAGTTGAGGATTGGCAAGAAGAAACACACATGCATCTCTTAAATTTGTCTATAAGTTTTGTGTAAGGTAGGTGGAAGAGATCTTACTGAAATTTTTTCTCACAAGAATAGCCAGTTGTCAGGACATCATTTATCAATCACAGCTCTCACTCCCATTGACTTTAAATGCCATCTTTATCATATGCTGAGATTCAATAGCCATCTCTTCCATCCCTATATTTGTCTATTACTGGGCCAATACCATGCGGTTTTAATTACTGCTTTGTTTCAGTTAGCTGTAAGCACAGTGCTACTGCCTAAGAATGAACAAAAAATATTATAGTGGCATAGCACAATAAACATTAATTCTCATTGATCTGTGACTTGGCTGGATTTGATTGGCAACCTGTGCTTCAGTCCAGAGCAGCTGAAGATGCTCTAACCTCACTGCTGGTCTACGGGGATGCCCTGCTCCATGTGTCTCTCATCTTCCTTGGACCAGGAAAGTGAGAGACAAGCAAATCATTGCTGGGGCATGATTTTCTCATGGCAATGGTAGAGGTTTGAGAGCACAGAATCAGATAGGCAAGCACATTTCCAGCCCCTGCTTGCATCACTTATAATAACACTCCATAAAACAAAGCAAACCCAAAGTGGAGAGGGGATTACATTTTGCCTTTAGAGTTAAAAACTCCTTAGCTTCATGGCAAAGAGCATGGGAACAGGAAAGAATGAATTTGGATCAAAAGTTAAATTTACTACAAGTTTGAGAGTATATTTTTGATATCTTTTTGGAAATGTCCCCCAATATTTCTTTTTTTTTTCGACATTTTAAATTGGGTTTTTTTTCATCTCAGCTCATTCAGATAAACTTTAAAATAGGCATGCATTGTTCTATTATTCATTATTCTATATATTCATTGATATATATGGAATAATTTGAATAGAATTAATATCTTGACAATATTGAATCTTCATATCCAATTAGAAACATTCTTGATCTTTCCATTTATTAAATTTTTTTCTCTTCTGCCCTTTGGAAACATTTATCATTATTATGAAAATTTCGAACAATCAAGTAGAAAATGCTGCAATACATACTTATAAGTAACACAGATTCAACAGTCATCAAGAGTTTTCTCAGAATTGCTATGCATTTTTAATCCTTATTTTTTTGTCTTAGTACTTTTTAGGAAATCCCAGTCATCATGTCATTTTGTCCTTACATATTTTTGTGACTTTCACAAAGTAGACACACACGCACACACAATGCTATTATTACAGCTGGTAAAATCAGCAAGAGTTTCTTGGTATTTGCTAAAGCCCGGTCTTTATTCAAATGTATCTTTTTACAGTTTGTTCATTTGAATGAAGGTCTATACATTAAATTTGGATGATACGTCTCTTAAATTCCTTTTGTGTTAGAGAAATTCGCTTCATCGTTTTTTACATGCTGTGAACTTGTTGCTGAAACTAAGTCGTTTGTCATGTAGAGCTTTCCATATCCTGAATTTTCCTGATTCCTAGTGTCATGTCATACTTTCCTCAAACTCCCACAAATCCTGTTAAACAGATATAGAGACTTGATCAAACTTAGTTTCAAGTGACTGGTGTGGTGGGGGTGGGGGAGAGGGAAACTAAAATACTTCATAAGTCATGCTGTGGCCTTCCCAGTTTATTCATCCCATCAGGTTGTCTGGTTGTATCCATCCATTATGAAATTCCCCATTAGCCTTTTAACTAATGGTTTTAGCCTAAATCCGTTATTTCATTAGGGATTGCAAAATGGTCGTATTCTAATTCTACCAAATCTTCTGCATTTATAAGCATCAACCATTTTGTTGCCCTGATTCATGTAAGAAAGGCTGCATACGCATCTTTCCCTTATTTCTAAACTTTCAGAATATCAATTGTGGCCAATGATTTTTGATCATTAATAATGTGGGACTGTTGAGATATTCAATGTGTTTCTTTCCTTTGCAGTTACTATTATTTCTATGGAGAGTTTTTCTATTCCTGTATAACCAACTACCTCAAAAGTTAATGGCCTAAAGCAGTGGTTATTATTTCTCATGATTCTGCGGGACAAGAATACGTTTAGGGCTTGGCTGGGTGGTACTTCTGCTCCATGCCGTCTCAGCTGGGGTCACTCATTCATCTGCATTAAGTTGGGTGTGTGCTGGAAGCTTCAAGAAGTCCTGACTTACATATCCAGGACCTCAGCTGGAATGTCTGGAATGGCTGGTGGTCTCTCTCTTGCTTTCTATTTCTCTGGCTCCCTGGAAGGTTGTCTGGACATTGTAACAGTGGCAGCTGAGTTCCAAGAGTATGCATTCTATGAAGACAACCCAACCACATATCGAGCTTCTGCTCATGTCACATTTGGTAACATCCATTGGTCAAAGCAAATCCAAGGCCAAGCTTAAAATCAGTATGGGACGGACCACACATGTGTGAATACCAGAAGGAGTGGTCCATTTGGGCTGCCAAGGTACCAGGAGACTCTCCTTCAAGCCTCCTTTCAGCTCTATGCTAGACTCTAGACTGGAAGTGCAAATGTTTCAATTTAAGATATAGTGGTAAATGCACCTCTTAATGCAGTCTTAGGATTTCACCCTGAAAATTACTTCCTCATTTTCTTTGCAGCATTTGGATATGGATTTTTTAAATATTCCCTGATCAGTGATTTTTTTAAAAAAATTGATGTTTACTTCCTTTGTAGTTAGTAGTATATTATTATTTGTGATATTAAAATGGTCCCATCTTTGCCAGTGGGAGACCCTTCAAGTTGGCTTCTGATGCCTTTATGTTTTATTTCTGGGAATGAAGCTGAGGTTTTAATTGGGGGGGCGGGGCATAAGCCTATGACTAAAACATTACTTTCTGCTTCCAGAACGTGGCAAGGCCAGGCCAGCAATTTGGAGACATCGATGCTTATACTAGCAAGGACTGAGGAGAGGCTGGGACACTTACTATTTAACTCTGGATTCTTTTGGAAAGGAAAAATGGTTTTAGGAAGAATGAGCTCTTGATACACACACAACATGGGTGAATCTCAAAGCAATTATGCAGAGCAAAAGAAGCCAGAACCACCCCCCACAAAAAAATTAGTTCGTACTGTCTGATTCCACTTATATAAAATTCTAGAAAATGCAAACCAATCTTTAATGACAGAAAATAGATCAGTGGTTCCCTAGCAGGTGGATCATGAGTGAAAGATCACAAAGGAGCACAAAGGAAATTTTGGGGTGGTGTGTATGTTTATTATCTTTGTTGTGAAATTGTACACCTCATATCTGTGCAGTTTAATGGATGTTTAAATTATATGTGGGTCTGTGTGTATGTGTATAACTTTAGAGTTTCATGAAACCAGGCAATTGGTAGGCAAGAGGAAGAGAAGATAAGGATAACAAGAAAGTGCTGGAGACCAGAAAAGACCAAGGAATCACCAAAGGATTCAATTAAAATTATAATGCAGCCTAGAATTGGGGGTCTAAGCTGGTTGAATTGAGTAGTACTTCTCAAACTGTAATGTATATATAAATCACCTGGGGATGTTGTAACATTCCAATTCTGAATAAGTAGGTCTGATATGGGACATAGAATTCTGCATTTCTGACAAATTCCCTGGTGATGCTGATGTAGCTTGTATTTGAACTGTGTGAGAAGCGGGGTCTAGAGCATTCATTTTCTACTTTGACTGCACAGAAGAACCACTGGGGAGTTAAAAAAAAAACAAACCCTAATACCTGTGTCTCACACCCAGAGATTCTGATTTAATTGACCTGGAAGTTCATCCTAAACATGGGGAATTTTTTAATCTCTCCAGGTGATCATCATGTGTAGCTAAGGGTGAGTACATACTTTAGGAGATAGGGATAAAAGCCTGATCAGGGAATGATGGGGAAGAGAACCCAGAAAAGGGAATAGGGATGACATTTCTGAGTTGGCTAGAGAAAAGTGATGAACCATGCCCCCAGTCAGAACCAAGACTGACCCTGTTCCAAACACACACACTTACCTGACTATATTTACACCTGTGTGCCCCTGACTGTACTGAAGGTACTGCTGCTCTCACACCTGACCTGGGGATAACTTCCAGGCTGCTAAGTAAGTAGATGGGAAGCTTGGCCACTTTTACAGCCACAGGGAAAAAGAGTCCTTGTAATGAAGGCAGCAAACCAGGGAGGCTGGTTGGACATGCAGACCTACCAACACATTCAAAGGGACTTTTCATTCAAAGGAGACCACCCACTAGAGTATTTATGAACACAGTTGTGGTTTTCAGTGATATATTCCTCAGCATCATAAAAATGACCAAATATTGTTTTCGGGTCCTATCAGTGTAAAAACATCTCTATTATGCAAATAGGGGTGTTTCAATGGAAGTAAATAAAATACTTTTTGTTAGGAAAGAAAAAAATTTCAGAAGGAGACCACGTCCAGCCTCCCTCCTGTCAACAATGAGCTGCAAACCAAGTGTGACAAATGATACTGCTGCCTTCTGAATGCCCTGGATTTGTTTCAGAAATCATTTTCAATTCAGCTATGTCAGTATTAACATGGATAGGCTGGAAATTATTTTTGGTCTGTGTTAAGATTTGTATCTGCATCACAGAATTCTGATTCTGAAGCTACTGACGCATCAGAATCATAAAACATGCAATGAGACGTGTCAATTTAATTGTGCTGCATGGAACTTAAAGAGTTAGAGTTTGTCAGCATTTTGCTGGCAAATGTCATTTGCAGACTGATTTGGGGGCTGATTATGTTCACCGTTACTAAAAAAACACATATTGGGAAATGAGTTATGCTTCATGAAACAAAAGACTTTTTTTTCCATTTAGTTGATGGAATTGCAATTTAGGATAAAAATAAACTTTCAAGTCTTTGAAAACAGCCTGGTTTGGTAATGGTCATTGTGTTTAAATCCTGATGCAGATGATGCTGTGTATCTTGATGATGAGAAAGAAAGAGAGGAATATGTCTTGAATGACATCGGAGTTATTTTTTATGGAGACATCAATAACATGAAGAGTAGAAGCTGGAGCTATGGCCAGGTGAGCCATTTAATGCTGTCATTGTCAAGGACATTTTTATTTAATACTTTTGTCACTGCAGGGTGCCGTATATCGATATTAGGGAAGCATAATTTCCTGCTGCTCAGGATCTGGGACTCCAAGGCGAAGAGCATAAGGAGAAAAGCTTATAAGGATAACTGCATAATTTATTGGTTGAAACCTCATATCTTTGGTTTTTATAATATTATAGAAATCAGGAATTCTACGGAGAATATGGCATGCTGCTGAGAGATGCTTTGGCATTTTAGTACAGTGAAATCTCATTAGCTCAAATTTTGCTATTCAGCCTAGAATGGACTGAATTAAATGTTTTATGATTCTGATGCTCCTGTCCTTAGATAGAAAGGTATTTTGATAATGATGCAAAGAAAACTGAAAAGTGTGTGCGCAATTCAAGGAAATACCTATTTTTGAGTGTTACTATAGGATACTGCTAGTTATAAAGGAGTGGCACCAGTTCATCAAAGGAAGGCCCAATGGGCTTTCACTTTTTATCAACCACATCCTCAAGTTATCCTCTGGATATAAAGAATAAAATGGTATTTCCTTTAAGGTTGTCAATAACTCAAACTATTCCAGTTGGACATCTTTAACAAGGGAACAAATGAATGAGATCTTGCCATCTTTCCATAAATGAATGCATGGCGTGTGATTCAAAAACAATTTTTCATTAGCAACATGAGAGGAGATGAATGAGTCATTCCTCAGAGTAATTTGGTTGAGATGTTTTGAATCATGTGTACTGCTCTGGGTATTTAGGGGAGATATTTCATTGAATCTGGTCTCCCCAAGTCACCTGATACTTTCTTTGATCCTGATGCCTTGTTCTGATGTCCACTCAGGATCTCCATACCCCTCATCCACTGTTCCATCGATTGCATGTCTTCACTAGCTCTTGTCCACCTGGCTTTGTGACAAGTGCCTTCACCCTGACCCCTGATCATGACATGCCCAGTACTCAAACTTGCCCACCTGCTTTTTGATGCCTTGCCTAGCTAGTGATCTGGGCTCTCACCCTATGCCTGGTTGCAAGTCCTCCTCTTTCTGAGCCATCATATAATACTGGTGACTGCCTACTGTCTGAGACCCTTGCCTTGGGTCCCCACTTCCTAAGCACTGATGTGAGTATATTTGTAGTCCCAATGAGACAAACTATAGATGACCACTAAGAAGAAAGTTAAGGTGGGTAGCATGGGGAACCACCCATGCTTGGGAAAGGAACCCAAGCACTGTAGGGGAACTCCTCAGCCCACATGCCTTTGATTTTACTGGCATGCACCCTTGAGCACAGAGGCTATGTATATTGAATATCACTTGCAAAATCAATTGATTTGGTTCCTTTGGCCAATTCATTTGTTTGCAGTGATGCAGAGAAATGACTAGCCCTATGACTATTTCACTCTCAGTTATCTGCTGTCATGTCCCACAGACACAGCTGAGGGGTGCTGCTTAATAAGAACCAGAGTAATGATTTATTCACACAACTGAAGAACTAATGCAATTACTTGTTACTGTATCCATCACATCAGTTTTTGATGTTCCAACTGGATTTAATAAATAATTACACAGTAATTAGCCATGAAGATTGTGGTTTCTGTCACAAGTACTTGGGGGAATGATATGCAAGAATTCTGGGATGGTGCAACTGTGGCTCAGTGGCATCTCACCTGCCATGCTAGAGACCCAGGTTCGATTCCCAAAGCCTGCCCATGCCAAAAAGATTAATAATAATAATAATAATTCTGTATTCAGGAAACGTCCTATTCCTATGTCCTACTTTGAGATACAGAATAGGTGAAATCTTTCCATCTTGCCAATTTATTACTATTTCACCTCTTTTTCTATTTTTAGAAAATTCTGTTATCTTTTTTGTGGTGAGCAATTTTTTCTAAGGAAGTTGAACTGACTTCCATATTGTATCTTTGATGATGTAATCTGCTCTCCCTAGGTCTCTCTGCTCTTTCTTTGACTGTGGGTCCACCTTATCTCAGAAAAGGGAAACATTAGGCTGGCACTTGCTAGATGAGATCCCCAAATATTTCAGGTGCAAATTAATGAAACCTAAAGTACTGTACCATGATATATTTGAGAACTGTTTATTTTAAAGACTCTCAAGTACTCACGTCTCTTTTGAAGTCTCAAGACTTTGGTCTGACTTTAGTAAATCATTCATTTCGTTGCCTTGGGCACTGAGCAGATATGTTGGAAAGATCCTCAAAATTAACTTGTGCAGTGTTTAAAGACCTTCAAGTGAGTTCATGATCCTTGAATAGGTTAGATCCCTGGTGACTCTGTTTATATGTGTGGCTTGCTCTTAAGTTCTTATTGGCCATACTGGGAAAAAAAGAGAGGATGGCTCCTTCATTTCACTTTTAACATTTCGTACTTAATATTATGGGACATTACTATGTAGTAAGTGCATTTTCTAAATATTAGGTTGAGTTTCATTTTATTTTTAAGCAAAGATTATCTTATTTGCAGAGTGGATGTTAAGTAGTATTTCATGTTCTTTTTCCCTGAATAGTTTGAGGATGGCATCCTCGATGCGTGCCTGTATGTGATGGACAAAGCCCAAATGGACCTTTCTGGTCGAGGGAATCCCATCAAAGTCAGCCGTGTTGGGTCTGCAATGGTAAGCAACACTGATTGCTAATCCATTACTCACATGATTTGCTTCAGCACAGATACCAATTCATAATGAGCTTTTGAAATGGTAACTTAAATTCATCACACTTTTACTTGTACAACTCAGTACAAGTTGTACAAGCTATCCTTCATAACGCCCAGGATAGCTCTTGGAATTTCCTGAGTTGGTCATGTGCCATAAAACGGAATTCTTTTCTCAATACTCTGTTTCTTTGGCTTCAGAAAGATGTTGATAGATAACGTGATATTATAGACCAGTTACTCTTTTGATCCTCTTGTCTAAGGGCTTAAGAGTGACATGACAAAATGTTAGTGGCTGCATAATCAATCGATCAGTTGATGGATCAAACATCAGGGGGTTCAAAAAAGACATGCAAATACGTAGCTTTTTTCTGTTTTCATACCCACACTAAGAATAAAGGAATAAATGGTTCTGTCTAATCCTAAGGATCTTTTACAATGATGCCTCAACGTAGTAACTTATAGCTTATAAAATGGGTATTTGTTCTTCAAAGCAATCCCCTAGGTGAGTAGGGTAAGCTTTACCTACAAGTTAGTAAGCAATGTAAGGAGGTTGGTGGCAAAGCCTCAGGTAGAATCCAGGTCTTCTGACTCCAAGTCCAGACATTTTCTATCTTCCACGCTGCTCTATGTAGGAGATTCAGAAACAGCTTTGAAAATGCAGAGGTTCTGCAGTGGGACGGCTTGTTGAGTGAAAGGTGGTAGAATTCCCATGGGTGGTAGTTTAGGGATCAAGTTGGGAGGATTAAATAGGAGGCTTGAGTCCTTGCAATTCTGGAATACACGGATACACACAGAACATAGATATAGCTCCTTAGTGCATAAAAGTGTGAATTCTGATGCATGACCCCAAATATTGCTGAAGTAGCATTAAGCTGGTATTTCATACGAAGAATGGGAAAAAAAAATCTTCATTTTATCAATTCCCTTAAGGGTTCTAAAAAATTCTTTTAGAAGAATTTGATCATTGAGACTTGTGATGGTAGGTTCTGGTGTCAACTTGGCCAGGTGCCCAGTGGTCTGGTCAGGCAAGGACTGGCCTAACTGTTACTGCAAGGATACTTCACAGCTGGTGAATAAACTGGAAGGCTGGTTTATTAAATCATCAGTCAATTATTGCAGCTGTGGCTGATTACATCTACATTTAACTAAGGGCATGCCTCTCATAAATGAAATAATCCAATCATCTGGATTTGATTCAATCAGTTGAATACTTTTAAGGGAGAAGAGACAATTTTCACTGCTGCTTCATCCAGCTGACCCTTTCTGTGGAATTCATTGAGATCCTTCATCGGAGTTGCTGGTTTCACAGCTTGTACTATAGATTTTGAACTCTTACATTCCCACGGTTGTGTGAGACACTTTTATAAATTTCATATTTACAGATCTCTCCTGTTGGTTCTGTTTCTCTAGAGAACCCGGACTAATACAGCTTGGTACCAGGAGTAATTCTTGGGGAACAGAATCTTAAATATAGGTTTCTATAATTGGTTTTCTACTCTGATTAGACTCAAAGGCAGTAATGTCTCTTTTTCCAATAATCAAGATGAAACTGATAGTCCACGGCATGAGTTGGCAATAGAGATACACAAAATGTCACTGTTTGCTTCTGCTAATTGTATGCTTCTATGAAGCAAGACTCTGAGTGAGAGTGTTTGTGACACCTTAATGGAGTTTTATGGAGTTAAGAGGTAAAACGATGTTCACTGGTTGTTAGATATGCTGGAGATAGTTATGAAGAAAAGGTGTGAGCTTTTGCAATGTAAGCACCATATGAAAGATGTAAAAGTTTCCATGTAATGCCCTAAGAGAAAATCTTACTTCCTGTGGTTATAGACTTGAGATCTCTGAAAACAAGACACAGAGCCTCATTGTGCAAGTAACAGATTTACAATGTAAACTCAAATCTCAGTCTTGCAGGTTGTCTGCTGTTAAAGTAAGGATTTTGATTGGAAAAGAATGGGGCCCTGAAACTTGGGATGGGACATAAGACTTGACAATGATGGCAGTGGGAACATGGAAACCCTGGATTCAACTCAGTTTTTACTAGGATAGACCTATAATGGCTTGTCCTGAAGAAACAGCTGCTCCAGCCTGCCTTGAGAAAGCAGCTTCCTGGGCTTCAGTTGGCCCAGAGGAGTCTGCCATCCAACCTCCACCAAAAGAAATTAGCCCGGGCCACGGTGGTTCAGCAGGCAGAGTTCTTGCTTGCCATGCTGGAGACCTGGGTTCGATTCCTGGTTCCTGCCCATGCAAAAAAAAACAAAACAAACAAACAAACAAAACCCAGAAATGAGCCCTTCAGTGCCTGCTAAGCTTGTAACTACCTCTCTAGGAGAATTAGCCTTCACTCCTATCTCTGGAGTGATTAATCCTGTTTCATCCGATGAAACTATAATAGACTTCACTTAGGTCATTGGCTTGAAAGATACATCTAATTCTTTTCATGACCCACCCCCACCATCCCTCTTTTCTTCCAGACCTATAACTAGACTAAAATCCCAACAGGCCCTGAAAAGGTACAAAGTGCTACCCATGAGGAGGTACACTATACTCCAAGAGAATTGCATGAGTTTTCTAATCTATACAGATAGAAATCAGTGGAATATGTGTGGGAATGGATACTAAGGATGTGAAATAATAGTGGAAGGAATATAAGGTTGGATCAAGCTGAATTTATTGATATGGGCCCACAAAGCAAAGTTTCTGCATTCAGTGTTGCAGTTCGAGGGATTAGAAAGGACATTAATAGTTTGTTTGGGTGGTTGGCTGAAATGAGGATCAAAAGGTGGCTGACATTACCTGAAATAGAAATGCCACAACTTTCCTGGTGTAATATAGATGAGGGGATCCAGAGGCTTAGAGAAATGGGAATGTTAGAGTGGAAATATCATAAAAGATCTGCTCACACACCCCAGAATTATTCAGAGGACACACCTTTCACCAGGAATTTGAAATAAATTTGTGAGACTAGCTCCATCATACCTGAAGAGCTCTGGAGTCACCTTTCTCTGTATGTCAGATGTGGGAACTACTGTTACTGAGTTGGATTCTTTAAACCCAATGGGGTTGATTGGAACTCAGTTTGGCAGAAGCCAAGTGGCAGGACTTATTCCCCATAAACAAGGTGGGCGTGGCCAACATAACAGCAGACTCAAAGCAGCAGTCAAAATAATCTGAGTCGCAGAGACTTGTGATGTTGACTAGTAGATCATGGGGTACTTAAAAGTAAAAGAGATGGGCAAAAAACCCTTGTTTGAGCTGTATGGGCAGAAGAGTTCTAGGTCAAGTGAACAGAAGTGTAACATGCATCACAAAAACAGAGTCATGGCTTCTTTATCAGTTCCCAGACTTGAGACAGTTTACAGACCCAGAGCCCCTCAAATGAGGGGAAGGCCAGATATGCTTGGGGAAGAACTGTGTTTTAATACCTAAAATTTACACTGTTAACCTTCCTCCCAGCCTTCCCCAAGGCCTTTTACCAGGGTAACTGTGCATTGGAGAAAAAGAAATGTTCGATACTTTGTGGATTACTAGACACTGGCTCAGAAGTGACACTAATTCCAAGAGATCCAAAATATCACTCTGGTCCACCAGTCAGAGTCCAGCTTATGGAAGTCAGGTGATTGATGGATTCATCTCACAGTGGGTCGAGTGGGCTCCCAGACCCATTTGTGGCTATTTTCCCAGAATGCATAATTGGAATTGCTATACTCAACAACTGGTAAAATTCCCACGTTGGTTTCCTGACTCATAGAATGAGAGCTCTTATGGTAAGAAAGGCCAAGTGGAAGCCACTAGAACTGCCTCTACCCAGGAAAATAGTAAATCAAAAGTAATACTGGATTTCTGGAGGGACTGCGGAGATTAATGCCACTCTTAAGGACTTGAAGGATGCAGGAGGTAGTGATTCCCAGCACATCCCCGTTCAACTTTCTTATTTGGCCTGTGCAGAAAACAGATGGGTCCTTGAGGATGATAGCTAATTATCATAAACTTAACAAGTGGTGACTCCAATTGCAGCTGCTATACCAATTGTGATATCATTGCTTGAACAAATGAACACATCCCATGGTATCTGGCGAATGCTTTTTTCTCAATAGCTGTCAGTAAGGACCACCAGAAACAGTTTGCCTTCAGCTGGCAAAGCCAGCAGTATACATTCACTCTTCTACCTCAGGGGTGTATCAACTCTCCAGCCCTATGCCACAATCTTGTTCACAGCGACCTTGATCATTTCTCCCTCCCTCAAGACAGCACATCATTATATTGATGGTATCATGTTGATTGGAGCTAGTGAGCAGGAAGCAGCAATTATTCTAGACTTATTGGTAAAGCATTTGCATGTCAGGGGATGGAAGATAAATCCAACAACAATATAGGGGCCTTCCACCTCAGTGAAATTTCTAGGTGTCCAGTGATGTGGAGCATGTCAAAATATCCCTTCTAAGGTGAAGGATAAGCTATTGCATCTGATCCCTCCTATGACCAAAAAAGAGGAATAAAGCCTAGTTGGCATCTTTGGATTTTGGAGACAATGTATTTCTCAATTTGGGTGTGCTACTATGGCCCATTTACCAAGTGACCAGAAAAGCTGCTAGTTTTGAGTGAGAACCAGAACAAGAGGAGGCTCTGTGACAGGTCCAGGCTATCGTGCATACTTCTCTCCCACTTGGGCTATATGATCCAGCAGATCCAATGGAGCTGGAAATGTTAGTAGCAAATATGGATGCTGTCTGGTGCTTTTGACAGACCCCTATAGGAGAATCACAATGCAGGCCCTTAGGTTTTGTTGTAAGGCCTTACCGTCCTCTGCAGATAACTACTCTCATTTTGAAAAACAACTTTTCACCTGCTACTGACCCTTAGTAGATACTGAATGGTTAGCCATAGGTCACCAAGTTATATCATGCGACCTGAGTTGCTTATCATGAGCTGGGTGTTTTCTGACCCCCCATGCCATAAAGTTAGGCCTGCACAGCAGCATTCTATCATAAAATGGAAATGGTATTAGAGATAGAGCTTGAGCAGGTCCTAAATGAACAAGTAAGTTACATGAGGAAGTAGCCCAAATGCCCATGGCCCCCACTCCTGCCACATTACCTTCTCTTTCCCAGGCCAGAGCTATGGCCTTTATGTTCCTTACAGTCAGGTGACTGAAAAAGAGAAAATTAGGGCCTGGTTTACAGATGGTTCTGTGTGATATGCAGACACCATCCAAAAGTGGACAGCTTTAGCACTATAGCTCCATTCTGGGATTTCCTTGAAGGTCATTGGTGAGGGAAAATCCTCTCAGTGGGCAGAATTTCGAGCAGTGCACCTGGTTGTTCATTCTGCTTAGAAGCAGAATTGGCCAGAGGTGCATATGTATACTAACTCATGGATTGTTGCTTATGGTTTGGCTAGATGGTCAGGTACTTGGAAGGAGCATGATTGGAAAATTGGTAACAAAGAGGTCTAGGAAAGAGATCTGTGGATAGACCTTTCTGAGTGGGCAAAAAACATGAAGGTATTTGTGTGATACATGAATGCTCATCAGAAGGTGACTTCAGCAGAAGGTTTTAATAATCTGGTGGATAAGAGGACCCATTCTGTGGATTCAAATCATCTTCTTTCCCCAGCCACTCCTGCCATTGCCCAGTGGGCTCATGAACAAAGAGGTTATGGTGGTAAGTTTGGAGGTTATGCATGGGCTCAGCAACATGGACTTCCACTCACCAAGGCTGACCAGGTTACAGCCCCTGCTGAGTGCCCAGTCTGCCAGCAGCAAAGACCCACACTCAGTTCCCAATATGGCACCATTCCCTGAAGTGATAAGCCTGTACCTGGTAGCAGGTTGATTTAATTGGCCCACTCCCATCATGGAAGGGGCAGTGATTTGTTTTAACTGGAATAGACACATACTCTGGTCATGGGTTTGCCTTCCTGTCTTGTAATACTTCTACCAAAACTGCAACCCACGGACTTACCGAATGCTTTATCTACCATCATGGTGTTCCACGCAGCATTGCTTCTAATCAAGGAACCCACTTCACAGAAAATGAAGTGTGGGAATGGGCACATGCTCACGGAATTCTCTGGTCTTACCATGTTCCCCATCATCCAGAGGCAGCTGTGTTGATAAAATGGTGGAATGGCCTTTTGAAGATCCAATTACGGAGCCTACTAGGTGGCTATATCTTGCAGAGCTAGGGCAGTGTTCTGCAGGCAGCTGTGTATGCTATGAATCAGCATTCACTCTATGGTGCTATTTCTCCCATGGCCAGGATTCATAGGGTCAGTGGAAATGGAAGTGGAAATGGAAGTGGCACCACTCACTACCACTCTTAGTGATCCACTAGAAAAATGTTTGCTTCCTATCCCTGAAAGTTTAAGCTCTGATGGTCTACAGGCCTTAGTTTCAAAAGGAGGAGTGCTACAAGAAGACACAATAATAATTCCATTGAATTGGAAGTTATGACTGCCACCTGGCCACTTTGGACTTCTCATGCCTCTGAATCAACAGGCAAGGAAGGGGATTACTGTACTGGTTGGGGTGATTGTTCCTGACTATCAAGGAGAAATGACTGTGACTATACATTGGAGATAAAGAAGAGTTTTTCTGGAATACAGGAAATCCCCTAAGGCATCTCTTAGCACTGCCATCCCCTGTGATTAAAGTCATGGATAACTGCAACAACCCAATCCTGGCAGGACTACCAATGGTCCAGAAACTTCAGGAATAAAGGTTTGGGTCATGCCACTAAGCAAAGAACCACAGCCAGCTACAGTATTTGCTGAAAGTAAAGAGCACATGGAATGGGTAGTGGAAGAAGGTAGTGATAAATATGAACTGTGACAACGTGACCAGTTACAGAAACAAGGATTATGATGGCATGAATATTTCCTCTCTCTTTTGTTATGAGTATGTTTGTATTTGTACATGAGCAAATATCTTGTTTTCCTCCTATCATATGGCATAAATTCTATATTTATGTTATAGTCTTTAAGTTATAGGATATCAAGTTTATGAGTAAATGTTAGGGATCAGACTTTGAGTAGAGATATGGAGGAAGCTGATCTGAATAGAAGTAAGGTAGAGCAGCATACCGGGTAAGGAATGATATCATCCATATTTTAAAACTTCAACTTCTGTGTAAGACCAAAGAGAGAGCTGTTTATTTGGTGCAAAGTTTTTATTTTGGGTAGTGCATTCCTAATTTATCTTGTATGGTCAGTTTAGTTGAGCACCATAAGTACATGGAATCTTGAATAGGGCATGAGATTTTGTTGGTTTGTCCAGGTTAGTGTGATGCCTTATATATCCCAAAGTATTTGGGCAGTGAATAAAGAAGCATTTGCAAAGTGCCCTTGGGAGACTGGGGAGAAAGGAGGAAATATTCAACTTCCCCATTCTGAGAATTTCTGTTAGTTTCATAAGCAAAACCCCTCGATCTTGGGGCTTACCCTTATGAAACTTATTCCTGCAGAGGGTAGGCTAACCCTACTTAAAATGAAGCCTAAGAATCACCCCAGAGAACCTCATTTGTTGCTCATTTGTGACCTCTCTCTCTCTGAACCAACATTGCAGGTGAACTCACTGCCCTCCCTCCTATGTAGGACATGACTCCCAGGGGTGTACATCTCCATGAAAATGTGGGACAGAACTCCTAGGATAAGCTGAGACCTGGCATCAAGGAATTGAGAATGCCTACTTGACCTAAAGGGGGAAGAGAGAAATGAGACAAATTCCAGTGGCTGAAAGATTTCACAGAGAGTTGAGAGGTTATTCTGGATGTTATTCTTATATCCCTTTTTAGTTTATGGTGTATTGGAGTGACTGGAGGGAAGTGCCTGAAACTGTTGAGCTGTGTTCCAGTAGCCTTGATTCTTGAAGACAATTGCGTAAAGATATAATTTTACAATGTGCTGTGTGATTGTGAAAACCTTGTGTCTGATGCTCCTTTTATACAGGATATGGACAGATGTGTAAAAAAAATCGATAAAAAATAAATAGATAATGGGGGGATAAGAGTTAAATTGTGTAGACAGAAATACTAGTGATCAATGAGAGGGAGGGCTAAGGGTTTATGAGTGTTTTCTTTTTCCTTCTTATTTCTTTTTCTGAAGCAATGCAAATATCAAAAAAATGATCATGGTGATGAATACACAACTATGTGATGATATTGTGAGCCATCGATTGTACATCATGTGTGGCATATATGTGTGTGAAGATTTGTCAATAAAAATATTTTTTTAAAAAAAGAATGAATGTTACCTAAGGACATGTACCCTATTTGGGAGAGATTTGGTGCATTTCCAGTTGTATACAAGACAGTTGAGTATTGTCAGGTGAAACATAAGTCTGTTATTGAATTCTGTTTTGAAATGAAGCATATTACAAGGTGATGTGTAGAGCTGTCGTGTTCCTAAGGGGTGGACTGTGATGGCTAGGTTCTGGTATCAGTTTGGCCAGGTGACCAGTTGTCTAGTCAGGCAAGCACTGGCTTAACCATTACTGCAAGGATATTTCATGGTTGGCTGATAAATCAGAAGGCTGGATTATTAAATCATCAATCAGTTGATTGCAGCTGTGGTTGATTACATCTATGAGCAACTAAGTATGTTCTCCTGCAAATGATATAATCCAATCAATTGACTCTGATGGAGTCGATTGAAGGCTTTTAAGGATGAAGAGAGACTTCGTTAGTTTTCACTGTTTCTTCAGTCACTGAGCCTCCCCTTTGGAATTCATCCTGACCCTTCATTGAAGCTGCTACCTTCACAGCCTGCCCTATGAATTTGGACTCTTCCATTCCCAGGGTTGTGTGAGACAGCTTTATAAAGCTCATATTTACAGATCTCTCCTGTTGGTTCTGTTTTTCTAGAAAACCTGACTAATAAAAGTCTTGATTGTGTATTCTTTTGAGTTAAATAAAATATTATTAATTTTTAAATAATATTTTGCTAATGCTATACAATGTTTAAATAATATTTTGCTAATGCTAATAGTTAACTTTTAAGAAGGTCTATTTTATGTTAAATAACTAAGCAACATGTAAATTTAATAAATAGTGGAGCTTAAGAAGTGACAATAAAAACTAGCATCCAAAGGCAGTTTAAGTTTCTGTCGTTAGTTTACTTTGCATAAGGAGAAGACAATGAATTGGCAAGAATTCAAACATGTCTTTACAGAAACTTTTTATAACAACATACATTAAATCTGTAGTTAAGCATAACTTTATCTGTTTCATAGACAAGCTTTCCTCTTTTATTCTCCTTTGAAGTTACAATAAGTTTGCAATGAAAGGGAAGCAATAGCCAGCTGTAGTTGAATATAAATTCCTTCTCAAGCATTCTAAAATGACATGCTTGTCAGCCTAAGCTTACTCACAGATTCTGTGTATTTTTACTGATCTGGAAATCACTACCTAACACAAGCCAACACAAGATGGAAGTAAATATGTAGCAGCTAACCTAATACTGCCTGTCATGGCACTTGGCCAAATGGAAGTCATCAAGTCTTGAATTAAGCACAAAATCCTAATGTAAATTGGCTTGAAATTTTATTAATCATAAGAAGTCCATGAAGTTTTTTATTTTGAAAATGTATAACCCAATTACAAGGTTTAGAACTAGACAGAGAGAGTCTATTAGGGATGGTGTGGTTTTTGTTTTGTTTTGTTTTTTGGAGGGAGAGGCCTTTAGGTATTAGGAGCAGAGTGCCTGTCCCAAGCTATTTTGAGCTGTATCTCTATTTCCACCACCACCTTTGTTTATAGAAACAAAATATGTTAGAGTGCGTGGGCCACCGTGGCTCAGCAGGCAGTGTTCTCGCCTGCCATGCCTGAGACCCCGGATCGATTCCCCGTGCCTGCCCATGCAAAATAAAAAATTTAAATATGCTAGAGTTTTCAAAAGCCTATTATATCTAGTACCTCCTCTAACCCCAAGAATAGCACTTTCCAAAATCTTTTCAGCTATAATGATTTTAAAAACTAAAATACTGATCTTCATACAAATTTTAAAGATGACACTTTTTTTTTTGAAAAAGCAGTATTTTCTGGTCATTTTGGAAATACCTCTCCTCCTCACAAATCCTGGAAATGGAGCATGAAATTGCTGAGTGAAGTTAAGCAGAGACTGAAAAACAAGCAAACACAAAGCACCTCAAACTTCTCAATTAAAGATTTGCCTTAAAAGATGAGAGGATATATTTAGAACGCCCAGAAAGAAAATGTTTTGAAGTTGAAGTGTCTACTAGGACTCAGATTTTCTCTCAGGGGAGTCGTTTGGTCCTCTAATAGAACAGACCCTCCCCGCTTGCACCACTGATTAAGGAATTCCTCTCAAACACCTCCCCTGCAAGGTCACCAAGATTCAAAATCCCTTCTACAGGGTACAAGTACTAGAGTAGAGGTATACCATGACCTGCAAAATATTTGGAAGGTATATCACATTGCCTTCGATTCATGCCAAGGTGGAAGTGATGAGAAACAAAACTTTCCTTAGAACAAATGTGGACAGGAAAGAGTGGGGACAGGTGGGCTATGGTGGCTCAGCAGGTAGAGTTCTTGCCTGCCATACCAGAGATCCAGGTTCAATTCCAGGTGCCCTGCCCATGCAAAAAAAAAAAAAAAAAAAAGAGTGGGGAAGAAGCTGCATAGCCCTGGCTGGTTACTGAGGAGGGAAGAGAACATTGAGGGCAAGAGGCAGGAGCATATGCTTGGCACCCAACCAGCTTACTGTGCTCCTAATACGTCTAACACTGAAGATTGGCATGGCATTTGCAGAGAGCGATGGCTGCATGTTGCTAATGAGCACGGATAATGACCCTAACTGGGCAAGACTTTCTGATAAAATTAATGGAATCTGGGTTTTTAAATCCATAATGCCCAGCTAAAAGTCTTTATTGCCCAGCATATATGACCTTGAATAAGTTGCTAAACCATGGTTTGTCAACCTCAGCACTGTTGACACTTTGGACTGGATAATTCTATGATGTAGGGACTGTCCTATGCATTATAGGATGTTTAGCAGCATTCCTAACTTCTACTTATGACAAACCAGTAGCATCCCCCTCCCCAACTTGTGACTATCAAAATTACCTCCAGATACTGCCAAATGTCCCCTGGGGGTCAGAATCATCTCTGCTGAGAACCACAACGCTAAACAGCTTTGTGACTCCGTTTCCCTACATGTGGAATGGAAATAATACTCTCTTTTCGTTCGCATAGAGGAAACTGTCTTCTTAATACCTTCAAAACCTGTGCTTTCCATTTATCCAGGATATGGACATATGAGCAAAAAATAAGGACAAAACTGTAAATAAATAATAGGGGTTGTTCTAGTTTGCAAGCTGCCAGAATGCGATATACCAGAAACAGAATGGCTTTTATAAAAAGAGGAATTTATTAGGTTGTACATTTACTATTCTAAGGCCATGAAAATGTCCAAATTAAAGCAAAGCTATAAAAATGTCCAATCTAAGGCATCCAGGGAAAGATACCTTGGTTGAAGAAAGCCGATGAAGGCTGAAAGGCACATGGTGACATTTGCTCACTTTCTCTCGAGGCTTCTTCATTGGCTACCCCAAGACTTTGTCCATATGTTGGCTCTGTTAACTCTGGTGGCTTAAAGCTTTTTCCAAAATGGTTACTTCTTAAGGGGCTCCAGTAAGCAACCCCTCTTGAATGGGTGGAGACACATCTCCATGAAAACGATCTAATCAAAAGTTACCATTCAGAATTGGTTGGATCACATCCCCATGGAAGCAATCAGAAAGATCCCACCCAGCAATATTGAATGAGGATTAAAAGACATGGCTTTTCTGGGGTACACAATAGATATAAACTGGCACAGGGCAGATAACAGATAAAAAATATATCTCAATAAAAATATTTAAAAAAAAACTGTGCTGTTCCTTCCATTACTGAAGGGAAAATGAGACAGTTCAAATGCAAGGAGCAGGCCCTGGGCCTGTGTCAGGAAGTCGGACATTAGTTCCAGGCACGCCCCAAGTTGCTATGTGAACAAAGGCAAATCATTTAAATTCTCCAAGCCTTATTTCTTCATCTTTAAAATAAAATTTTGTCTTATACTCAAACCATATTTGGTATTCCCAGTAGCAGTAAGAATATCCTTTTATTTGTTAAGACATTGCTCTTCTTTCCTTCTATTTTTTCTGTTGTAAGTTCAACATTTTCTCTTGTTATTTACTTCGAATTGCAGTTACTTCACTTTGATGTGAAAATAGGAAAAGTTTATGACTATCTGGACAGCCTACAGGAATTAGATTTTCCCAGGAGAAAGAAAGTCCAAAACTCCTCTAATCTCATTGTCTGTGGATTGGGCCCGAGATGCTGTAACCTTACATAAGCTAACTTTTATTTAGGGTTTTCTAAATAGTAAGTGCTATATTTTACCAAAGCTACATTGCAGATTGATTTAAGGTAGAAAAGGAAAAAAAAAGTGGAAACTAGAAAAGAGAAGAATCTGGTGCAAAGTTATACTTCCTCTCTTAGGTTATATTGCTTGTTTGCTGTTTTCTTTCCACCTCATTTCTGATGTGACAATCCCTACCAGGAAAAATATAAGGATGCTTCGTGCCATCTGAAAACTTATTTCATTCACATAGTATTAACAAGGCATTCCATTCCTCACCCTAAATTGCTTTGAGGAAACCAGATATGGACTCTGAACAGCCAGGCAGACCATCAGAACAACTGTGCTATGACACATTATGACAAGAGCAGTATGATCCTGGGGAAAGGAGAAGACAGTAACCATAGCCTGGCATTACTGTGGGGTGGTCACTTCTCAATGGCCATTTCTGCCTCCAACTGATTGGATCTGGCAGCAACAATGAGCAGGAAACTTTTCCAGGGAGGTCCAGCAACTGCTGCAATGGTTGTTATTACTGCAGTTCTACTTGTTCATGATAAAATCCCCAAATAGCTCACCCTAGCACAGCTTCCATCCTTTGGGTTGAACATTTATCAGCAGAATACTTCTGTCCAATTGTGCACAGCACCAGAATGTAAGATCTGGAAGATTCCCCACTGTCTTCTAGTTGAAGAAGTGGAAACCCTTGGGTCATTCACTCAAGGTCACCTAGCAAATGAGTGGTTGAGCTCGAACTAAATATTGTCCCTACTCTCAGATCACCCAAGAGGGCCAAGAGTAACACATCGTTACCAATAACAAATGGCTACATCAAATTTAACTATCCATCTCCTAGGAAAGAACAAGGCCACAAGGAAATGGGGCCCAGAACTGATGAATTTTGAAATAAGGAAATAAATGAAGAAAGGTATAAATTAGAGAGGATTTTAAATAGCCAGAGGCACTGGATTCCTAAAGAAAGAGTTCCCAAAGAGGATTAGGTACTAAATATGGTATGATGGTGGTATTGGTGATGGTGGAGGTAGAGATGGCTGTGGTGGTGATGGTAGTGATGACATGGAAGAGGTGGTGTGATGTGATGGTGGTGGTGGCAGAGGTGATGATGACAGTGGTAGAGTTGGTGGTGCTGGTGGTAGAGGTGGTGATGATGACAGTGGCAAAGGTAGTGGGGATGGTAGTGATGATGGTGGTGGTGGTGATGCGGGAGGTGGTGGTGGTGGTGATGGAGGTGATGGTGGTAGTGATGGAAATGATGG
>PVIY010023579.1:0-39175 GCA_004026745.1 Myrmecophaga tridactyla | reverse complement strand
GTGATGGGCCTAGAGTCAATCCAAAGGTTTCTTTACTCACATGACTGGTGCGTGGGCTGGGGAGACACAAACAACTGCAAGTGGAACAGCTGGGGCTCCTTGGTGGTAGCTCTGTGCCACCTCGGTGTACCTGGGCTTCTCACCCTGAGTGAGCTCCATGAGAGCCTGGAAGGAGTTGCATGGCCTCTTCTAACCCATGTGCTTCCTCTTAATCAGTTGTTTCAATTCTGCTTACCAGAAGCCACCCATTTCTGTCATCATATGTGAAATTGCTTGGACTAGACCAATCCACCCAGAAATCAAACTCAATGTGAAAGGAAACAAATCTACCCTTAAGTCAGCTAAAAGAAGCCACAGTTATATTGGGAGGAGCCCTGGACTATAGTTAGGAGTCATGAGCTCTCATCACGTATCTGAAGCTCTGGTCCAGAGTCTGGTGTTAGAAGCTCTCTAAAGTCCCTTTCATCTCTGGAGTGCTAAGCTTATAATAATAAAAACAAGAATGTTAGAGCATGAGAGGGTGTTAGCCATCATCTAGCCCCACGTTCCTCAATATTTGGAACAGATGTGTTATTAAAACATTAGAGTCATTAGTGAGAAGATTACTCATTTTTCATTCTTGGCCAGTCATCCTGATAATGTCATGGAAAAGACTCAGTATAGTACCAGGATGTCTTCAACACTGGCCAATTGCCCTTTTGAACAAAGAGAGGATGGGCTCCAGATTGAGAGCTCTTGGCTGACAACGGTATTCATTGTAATGGTTTTACTATTGACTGCAGGAATAGAGTTTGAGCAGCAGGCTTCAGAACTGAGCCTATTAAAACATGGTCCATCCTGGGAAAAGGACCTTGTCTTCAGCCTGTCTCCCAGAAAGGAGACATTATGAGTTACATACACGTGGTAAGCAGGCAGGTAGGTAATGAGAGCTTCCAGAATAGGTGGGGAAGTCCAAAAGTGAGTGAAATACTTTTATGGCAAAGGCTAATCCATAAAGATCCTAAGAGGATCCTGGGCCAATGGTGGTTTCAGCACTGGGGCACATTTTTAGATGCCAAAGGCCAGGAAAGTGGGCCCACCTTTCTGCACAGCTGTGCCTGGTAACCTGTAGGCTTTACCAACACTAAAGAAACAGGCAGCCTTGCCTGCAGCTCTCCATTGATTGTATCACTTTCCTGTTCTGAGAACTGCAGGGTGATGAAAAATGATAGTAGTTCTCCACTGATGGATTTGGTATAATATGTCTTTATAAAATTAATTAATTTGATTAAAAGAAAAGACATGATCCACTGGTCTCATCAGATTCTAGTGGCAGAAATCGACATCGTTGATTTCATTCAGTACAGATGTCAGAGCTTTCTGTCTGGTAGAAAAGAACTGCCCTTTGTAGGATATTAACAAGTTTTGGATATAATCTAGACATCTTCATCTAGTGTTCTTTCTCAAATTTCATCATAACATCTATTTCCCTATTTATCTTTGGAACCAGCTTTATAGATTTCTGGTCTTCGGATAATAGAGTTGAATAAATCTTTGGCACACATTCATTCTGTATTTGTAGATGAGCTATGTTTTCAATTTTTGAAAATTATTCTTGCACAACACAGAATATGTAAAATTCAACAAATATTTATTGAGCATGTGGTAAGTGCTTTGAGGGAAAAAATGGGGATAGGGTGAGCTTAATTTCTATGTTAGAGCCAAGGAAGTGAAAGAAAGGAAGCTAAAAATGTATGATTAGATGCATAGTACAACTGTGAAGGTAATTTGTGATTGGCTGAAATTCTGGGGTACATGGATGGCCCCCCTTGGCATGTGGATTCCTGGAGGCTCGGGAAGCCTAAGCCACTTGCTCTAGGCACACAGCCCCTGAGTCCTGGTAACATGATCGAGCTGCTATACCATAGCAGCATTGCCCTTCTCTTGGGACAAGACTGAGAGTTCCCCATGCCCAGGGGACAACTCTGCCTTCTCCTGGCCACATGGGAGCATGTGTGAGGTGGGAGAAGCGAGCAGGCAGATCAGGGAGAGGGGTGGTGCCCAAGAAAGAAGCAGAGACCACCCCTAAAAATCACAGCTATAATGCTCCTTTTTCTTCTTATAAATGTGCAGAAATAGGAAATGCTAGTTCACCTCCCTACGCACCCTTAGCAATGTTCAATTGGGAGCCAAGTTATTTTAATAATAGACAAATGCATGGACTTACATGGTGATTCTCAGACTTTCTTCCGCCTCCAACTTGTTCACCTACACAGAACAATGCCATCAGGACACCTAAGTGGGGCTTTGACTTCAGAAATTCTGTGCTGAAAAGGCAAGCTCAGAAAATTTTGAAGAGCTGCTACACTCCAAGATCCTCATATGACCAATCTCCACTCTGAGAATCTCAGGCAGATGTTTAGCTGCACAGACCCAGGACTAAAACCTACCCCCCCCCCAAAGGATCCAAACTAGGAGGATGTTGACTTTTTGTCTTTAACACCTTCTTGCCTTCACTACCAGGACCTGCCCATCACTATCTGACACCCCTTCCCTCTTGGAAATCAGCAGCTTCACAAGAAAAACCCAGCTCAGGGAGTTATCACCTTCCATTAAACACCTCACACCGAAGTGTAAATAACTCAGGGGCTCCTCCTTTCACAGAGGTACTTGCTCCCCTTGGCTCTACAACAGCAAATTCAAGCAGTGGAATTCCAGCTATCTGCAAAAGCCAGATAAGGCAGATATTTTGGGAAGGAGGATTTCCCCAAAGTCTGTTTCTCAAATCAAATGGCTTTGGCACAATTCTGACTGTGCTTTCATGAGGTAAAAAGGCCATGTTGCTTTATGTTCATGTCTGCTTAGCTTAGCTCATCTCCTAGCATATCTGAAACACAGTAACAGAGCTCCATAGAAGAATGTCTGCCTTTTTTTTTTTCCTATATTGCTTAAACTAAATTTCTTCCCCTTGGTAAGAAATATTAAAAATATTTCACAGCTGCTTTGAGATAGCTGTATAAATGTGAGAAATTAATAGGAAAAACCAAAACATGCACCAGGGCAAAATAAGACCACAGTAAGATCAAACCACAAACCAAGAACCATCCAACTAAAATCTACATACATGTTGAGTTCAAAACGTATGTGATTTATTTAAAAATCTAACCAATGTCTAAAAAGAATGGTTAGGCCAAACAACGTCGGACACTTGAAAAGCCTTAAATCATTCTTACGCACTTATACACACACAAAGTAATTTTTTGAACCCTAAAGCAAAAGCTGCCCACCCACCTTGTCCAAATGAATAAATAAATATCATTTATTCATGCAATACCAATCAATCACCCCATCCCAATCGGGGCCAGCAAGTCATCTACTACATCATTAGGAACAGCATGCAGATAACAGAGTAGAGGATTTTCCCAGCAGCTGGCTGCATCCATTTGTTTTCCATTCATTCCTGGGACAGGGGAATCATAAGGCTCCGTGTAGGAAATGCAGTATTTGTCCTGCACAAACCTTTATCTTTATTTGCCCCATTGTTGGCTATATTTTTGAGCCTGCTGGCAGCGAAGGTTCACATTTCCATGATGATAAATTTCTTACTGGACATCGCTGTGATCTGAGGTCAGCACAAATCTGCACCAGGAGACCTTCAAAATGACGGCAATGAGGAAGTTTCTGTATTATATTTCTGGATTATATTGTCCTGTTTTCCTCGTGATGGGGCCAGGGAAGCCTTGGAAGCAGGGCCTGTTTTTCTGCCTTGCTCATCTCCCAACAATGGATACATAAACCCTGCCCTCCCTGTTGGCCAGACTTCAGCATTTGTCCGGCAGGAATGTCCTCTTGCCCTCCACACCGGGAGTCTGCCTCCATACCTGCAGCCTTGCTTTCGCTGCGCCCTGGGTGACTCAGGGTGAGCGTGGTTGTGCCTCATCCAGGGGCTGTGCTGCCGGTTAAGGTCAGGCTCGCTGTGTCGACAGCAGAGCTTCCCGTCCAACATCAGTCTGTTTGACATTTGATGTGTGTCCAGTTTGTGTGCTCACTGGAAGCCAAATGTCATAGCTCAAAGATAACATTTTTGCCCTGCTTTCCTCCCATGTCAAAATGAATCCAGGTTTTCTGTATGGGCAAACTTGGGTCAGGGTATGGGGGGAATTCCAAAGTCAAGAATGTTCTGTTTATGAAGTAATCCTAGTAACGCGTGGAATTTTCATCTTGGTCTTCTTTTTTTTTTTCTTTCTTTCTTGTGAAGGAAAGCTAAAATATTGAAGAAAAATGCAGGAAACTGGCAATTAGAATCAATTCCCTCCATAACAACAGCAAGATATCAGCTAGAAAACATGTCCTTTAACTATGTGTAATTGCCAATAATAAAAATCTGGGGGGTGTCCACGTAACATGCAGCCAGACCTGGGGGCAGCTCTAGTGGCAGTTCTAACATATGAAGTTGCATTTCAAGGGCTGGTTTGCATGGTGGTACTTGAAATCCAGAACATGAGTTCTGACTAAATCCATGGCACAAATAACCCCATGACATGCAGTCTATTTACTAACTGCCAGAATACAATACACCAGAAATGGAACAGCTTTTAAAAAGAGGAATTTAATAAGTTGCTAGTTTACAGTTCTAAGGCCACAAAAATGTCCCAATTAAAGCAAAGCTATAGAAATGGCCAATCTAAGCATCCAGGGAAAGATACCTTAGTCCACAAAGGCCAATGACATTCAGGGTTTCTCTCCCAAATGAAAAGGCACATAGTGAACGTGGCGACATCTGCTAGCTTTCTCTCCAGACTTCTTGCTTCATGAAACTCCCGCAGGGGCATTTTCCTTCTTCATCTCCAAAGGTCTCTGGCTGCATGGGCTTGTGGCTCTGTCCTGACTCTGTGTCTCTCCCCAAAATGTTTCCTCTTTTAAAGGATTCCAGTAAAACTAACCAAGCCCCACCCCCGAATGGGTGGAGTCACATCTTCTAACGAAAGATTAATACCCACAGGTGGGTGCGCCACATCTCCATGGAGATAACCTAATCAAGATCCCAACATACAGTGCTGAATGGGGATTAAAAGAAAGGCTGCTTCCACAAGATGGTTCAGGATTAAAACATGGCTTTTCCAGGCAATATAATCCTTTCAAACCAGTACAACATGCAAAATGTGTTCTATATGCAAGAGTTAGAAAATAAACAGTAAAACATATTTTGGGATCAGATAAAATAGATTCTTTAGTCACCAGACCATTTGTAAACAGTGCATCTATCCTGGGACCATGTAGAACCAGTCCCCACTTCTCTCAGTTTAGTCACTCAATTAATTCAGCAATATACCAGGCCCTGTTTTAGGTGCAGAGGATAAAGCTGGCAAAAGGTTCTGTCCTTTTACAGCTGTCATTCTAATTATAAAGAGAAAGAGAGATATGGAGGGATGGAGGGAAGCAGGTAGGAAGGGAGAGAAACTAGTACAATTTATAAGTGCAAAGAAGAAAGTTAAAACAGAGAAGGAGGTTAGGAAACGTTAAGAAAGGGCAGGGTGGAAATTGTAGCTGTTAGTGCCAAGAAGGCACAATTTGAATTCAGGCCCTGGAGCAGGGGAGTAAGTAAGCTATATCCAGGTCTGGCTGGAGCTCAATCCCAAGCAGTGACCACAGCAAATGCAAAGGTCCTGAGGTATGCAGGATTTGTTTAAAACCAAGTGAAAAAGTGTTTTTTGGGTCCTATTTCCGAGGAGGAAGAATGAAATCTCCTTAAGGGACTGGAAACACCCCAAGATGCTGAATATTTTAATTAAGTCTTCTTCTGGGTGGCTGCTGAATTTCTGTTGCTCTCTCTTAGAGAAACTCAGCAGAGCAGAGGGTTTAGGAGAGATTTATGCTCGTCTCTTTGTTGTGTGTGTTCTCTAATTTATGCACAGAACAGCAATTAGGGACGCTTGTCATATTTAATTCTTTAATTTGTATGCATATATTTTTATACATGTATTTTATGGTGTCGTTGTGGGACAGAAGTTTGACAAGCTTTCACTGTGAAACATGATGTACATACAGAGAATAATGATATATTGCTCAGTGATTAATCACAAAGCAAAAACATATGTAACCAGCCCTGCCAACACCCCTTGTATCCCTCCAAATACTCCTTCTTCCTCCCTATAAAGGCAAACTGCTCTTCTGACTTTTATAATAACAATGTCCTTGCATTTTGTTTTGAAAAAAGAATGGTAAATAGACTCAAAATGTTTCCACCACCTCCAAAAAAAACAAATCACCCATGCCAATCATGTTTCATAGATAGCTCCAATCCTTCCCTTCACCACCCCTCCCCAGCTAAAGCATTTTAAGTAGCTAATAATTAATTTTATTAAGGTATAATTTACATGAAATGGAACACACAGGTATCAAGTGTACCGTTCCATGAGTTCTGACAACCGTCTAGACATGCATGCATTGATACAAACATCCAGCATTGCAAGTTTGCTTTGCACCTGCACAATCTTTCTTTAATAACTAGGGACTCAGAGGGTCGATGTATGACCTGTGTCCACGTGTGAACCCCAAAGCAGCCGGTTGGCAGTCAGATGGGGTCCCCAAAATGTGCTTATATGGATCTTTCTAAATGTTTTCTAAATGCAGACCGCTACCAGCTACCCACTCCTTTCCCCTTCTCCCTCGTTCTTTTTTCCTTCTGTCTGCCAAATAGTTTGTTATGGATTGGTGATAAAAATCAGTGTCCACTGAAAGACACGTCAAGCCCACCACCATGTGAGACCTTTAAAGCCTGCGGGGCCGCATTAGGCCACCGTGTCAGGGGACGCGGCTGTCAGGGAGGTCGCAGCCCGGCCCACCAACTCACTTCTCTTGTTTCCCAAGAGTGGGGGATTTTGCTCCAGTGTCCCGGAGCCTCGGCCATCAGCCACCACCCCCGGGTAAGTGGGGGCGCATAGGCTCAGGAAGGGGAGGCGGCGGAAGAGGCGAGCGGGTCTCTGGTTAAAAGTCCCTCTTGGCGATAGGGTCGTTGCAGAGGTTCCTCCGTGACCCTGGGCAGATGGATCCAGCCCCCCCCACACCACCACCACCCCTCCCTTTCTCCTGCATCACTCAGAATCACCCCAAGATGAGGTGTAATGGGCAGCCCATCAGCGTGTTTGTGCCCTCCAATTCCAGGAAGCTCATACAGGCAAAAATGTCTTTATTTCCTATTCCCCAGGAGACATTGTAGTAATGTGCCGAGGGCTCATGCTTCACATCTATTTGCCAATCGGTGACGTTCACAAGTGAGTCAGAAAATGACCAAACGGCCTTCATAATATAATTAGACGTTAACTGCATATTTTGGCCACTGACTGACAATGCTTATTAATCTACATTCCTGTGTTCATCTAAAAAGCAAACCAACCCACAAAAAACCCTGCAGTCCTCCGAGGTAGCTTCAATTGCATGTGGATTTTACTTTCATCTTTTAGTTTTCATGCCACACTTCAGGTGGGACAAACAGTGTCTCCCCTACCAGGGGCCCAGGTAAAATCACCGCTTCAACAAAACAAAAGTAAAGTAGGGTTTCCAAAACTGGCCAGTGTTACTCACAGGTAAGAGTGATATAATCTCAATTAGACAATGACATTATAAAGCAAAAACAAAACAAAAACCCTGCATGTAGCGGCAGGTTTGCAGTGGGCCTAAATAGAACGTAAGACCTGTGATAAGCCATGTGCAGTCCCAGATCTTGCAGAGTCTCAATTTTGCACATGGAGCATTTGGCATTATGGTGTTCCCCTCTGTGAAATATTTTTTATACTAGGAAAATAAAGATTTAAAAACTGTAATCAAGAGGGCTTCGGTGTCCAAGATTCAGAAACACAGCTTTCTGTAGCGCTTCCACATTGATGCCAGTTAAACCACTGCTCTTCATTTGAACCACTAAGGATCCTGAAAAATGCAAATTTTGTTTCAGTAGGTCTGGGGCGTGGGGTTCAAGATTCCCAGAATTTCTAACAAGCTCCCAGGCTGAAACTGCTAGTTCATGGATGACACTTTGAGTAGCAAAGAGTTAAAGACCTTCCAGGGTCAGATAGTGAGTGGCAGAGGGAGGGAGGGGGGTAAAGAAGGGTAGGGAGGGTAAGCTAGGGTAAAGGTAAATTGCTTTTTCTTTCCCGCAGTAACTTCTGCAGCTTTTCATGGGAAAGTGAATTCAAGGTATGGGATTCATGTCTTTTAAGCACCGTCTCTCTGACATAAAGTGTCCCAAGTGGATTTTCAAAGACTTGCCTAGGGTTTTGCTCTCTTGACTCTCATGGAAATTAATTATGGTCTTGCCAGTTTATGCTTTGAAAAAAAAGCATCTCTCTTTATTTTTGTGGGAACCTGCATCCCATAATAACAGTGGTTCTCAGTGGAAGCAACATGAAAGCAAATTAACCCTTTAAATTACAGGGAGCAGAGAGCAGTAAACTCACCCCGTACTGTTGCATCCATCTCTCTCTCCTTTTCATGAGGCACAGAGCTCCTTTTAAGGCCATGAAATTTCTGTTGGCAGGTAAAAGCCAGTGGGTCTTGCCTCTAGGAGACCTGAATTTCCCCCACATGATTGTAATTGATCAAAATAAGGTCAGGACGAGGGATAAGGAAGAAGCTCCAGTTAATCAGGGGACAAAAAGAGTAAAGGGAAAAGGACTACTTCTGAGTCCCTAGCTTGTTTCAGACCCTCTACATACAGTACATTTAAGTTTCACTCTATCCCTGAGTGGTAGGCACTATTCTTCCTTATTTCCCTAGAGAGAAAATTGAGATTCACAGAACTTAAGGCAGCTGCTTAAGTTTCCATGTTCGTTAAGTGGCAGGCCTGGAATATGTGAACTCTATTCCATCTGGTTCCAGAAACATCCAGACAGTTTCCCTGACTCCTAGCTGAGGTGCCCTGCTAATCCTGTAGGCACAGCCTTTCCTCAGACCCTGTGCCCTCAGTCATTGACTGCTGCCAGAATCAATGCTAAGACCATAGACCTCAGTGAGAAGCCAAGAAGTTTTGGCAGTGACATTTCCCATACCTGCATTTGGGGACCCATGTTCAGTGCAGATAGTGTTCCACATGGGTTAGACTCTCCTGTCCTCTTTGAAGACTCACCCAGCGGTTTTGCTGTAGCTCTTTTAAAAGTTTAGAGGAGCTGGTTCCCAAAAAACCCAGGTCATGGCAGAATTTGCTTAGACAAGGTTCCCGGTCATGTCAGTTGTCAGGTGCTGAATCATTTTCTAAGAAGAGCTTTGATACGTTTTCTTGCAGCAAAGGAAAGAAAGAAGACTGAGTGGAGAGGGTTTCTAGGAAGAAAACCCCAACGTGGGTCAGAGCAGTGCTACGGGCTTCACTGATAATTGTGCATGCCGTAAGAAGGTCCCAACAGGAAAAAAAATTAAAATTAAGAAGTCGTAATTCTATGATCTAGAAGTATTACAAAAATATAGCATGGAATGTGTCTTTTCAATAAGAATTCAGGTCAACACTACTGTTTTGATAGCCCGGCAATCCATCACTCTGCTTGGAATCTCTCATAACAGATGATGCTCTTGTTCCAGAAGATAAATGAAATAAAATCCCTAAACAAGTAAGCAAAGGAAACACACGTGTGCATGTGCACACACCTGCATGCACACACACACTTTCACATGCAAACACATGGAAATAACTGAAAACAAATGCCACCAACCTTGCACATAGTGGTTCATCTGAATTTTCAGGCAGTGTGCTGGTAATGATGCAATGCTACAAAAAAGAAATTCCCATGCTGTTAAGTATCTGCACCCACTAAGTAAAAAGGCTCTAACTGTTTGCAAGGAAGCAACTGTATTAAAAATCTTGAAGTTGTTTTCTAAACAAGGTGTAGGAGACTGTCCTTAAAAACAAAGAGCAGAGGAGTTTGAATCATTTATATTTAAAGTTTACCAGCTCATCTTCACCTACTCCATTGCCTGCACATTGTCTTCGTTTTCTACTTATGGGGCTTAAGAAAGAAGAAATGTTTGCTTGAGAAAACCAAAAGAAGGGGATCTCTAAGGAAAGAGCTAGTGTCATCATAAAAATAAAGTCTCAAAACATGGCAGATCTCTTTTGTTGTCCTATAAACAATCAACCAACCTCAGGGTGCACGAGTGGTTCAGTGGTAGAATGCTTGCCTTCCATGCCGGAGACCCGGGTTCAATTCCCTGACCATGCACCTCCCCCCCCACAAAAAAATCAATCAACCACAATGCTCCATTGTATTGATAGACATACTAAGCAAAAATTATTTTATCTCCATCTTCCTGGTTTGGAGAACCCAGTTTCTCTCCCTCCTTCCTATGGATTCCTACTCTCACTCACAGGAATATATTATGACTGTTCATTCTTTGTTAACTGAGGACTAAGAATGATGCTCTAGAAGTTGAAGCTTCTTAGAACATACGGTTTGAAAGACCAGCATCCTTTGGCCATAGGATGAGAATACCCTGTGGCCAAATGGATGCTCTGCTGTCTCAGGTTGTTCAAATGTAAAAAAATAAAATTAAATTAAAAAATTGAAGATCAAAAGACCTGCCTCTTAGTCAGTGTGGAAATTTGATAAATGTAAAAGCTGGCTGAAGTCAGGAAAGGAAAAGGAAAAACTGGGGCCTTGCTGCACAGAGTTGTAGATCTTATTGGTCTGTTTCCTTTCTCCTGACTTGACATCACATCTCCTCACCCCCCTCCCCTCCTAATTTTAGTGACTCTCTGAGGCAGAGCTCAGCCTGTGGTCACTTTCCCAGGATTTCTAAGTCATTCTCTACCCACGCATTGAAGCATCATGCTCTGTTTATTTTGATAGGTCTGTCACCAGGACAATAGAACAGATCTTCAGTGGGTTGAGTTTTTGTTTTAGGAAAGGCACTAGCTCTTTCAGTTCTTTGCTTTGCAGAGCAGGCAATTCTTTCATAAGCCCCACAAAACAATTTCCTACAGAAAGCAAGAATTTTGAATACGAGTATTAGAATGGGGAGCTGAAAGAAGACTTTGCTTTGCCTTAAATAGCAAATTTTTCTGGGAGAAAGTAGCGCTGAGGGATGGCTGTGAGCAGGGAGCCACTTAGCTCCTCCTATAATTTCTTAAAGTGACCCCAGCTAAACACAACCTAAGTAAGAATATTGTGCTCACCGGCTAGCTGTAGCTTCAAGCTACTGGGAACAAGAATGTTGTGAAACAATGAATTGGTTTTGGATAAACAAAGCTAGGCTCCAGGCAAGGAGAATTGGGTCCAGGTGGCCCCTGCTGGTCTGCCCAACTCCTGGAGGGTGAAGGATCTGAGGGATGGGTGATAACCCTCAAACAAAGGAGCAAGATCAAAAAAAAAAAAAAAATTGTGAGGCAAAGAGTAGAAGCTGAAAACGAGCCAGGGGAGCCAGGAGTGTGGAGAGCTAACTCAACTTGGTCAGCAGAAAATGAGCAAATTACATGACTCCATAACTGCAATCCAGAAACAGCAGCAGAGTGCATCTAGAATTTCATTCTCACTGAAGCATTCACTGATATATTATAATCCTTCACCTTAGCTTATTGTCAAAGTCATCTACTGCCTGAGCAATGTTAGTAGGGGACAATTTGATAAAGTAAAGTTCAAAAATATTATATATGGTATTTTGGTAGAATATGGTGGCAAGTTTTTCAAGTAAAAGGAGAGAGCTCAGTATGTCATACCCTACATCTCCTTTGATTGGATACAGCTGAAATATAATTTTAATTTAAAACGCAATATAAGCATAATTTCTTCTAAAAATGGTTTTAGGGTTTTTTATTTGGAAGCAAGCTAAAATAAATTACTTATTATAAAACAGGAATGAGTCCAAACTCTTGCCACCATCTGTGAATGTCATATACAGTAAAGTTTTCTGGAAGAGGGAACAGGTATACTGAAATACCTCACTGAAATACCATCTTAGAAAGTAGTATATTAGAAATCCCAGGAGAAAATGTAAATTGTTAGACTTACTTCAAAACTTGAGTGCTTTGGAAAATTTACTGATCTTCTAATTTCTGAATAACTCATCTAAGTAAATACTTAGAGAAAATACCACTTATAAGTAATCCATTTTGAATGTCCCCTAAAATAACGTAGTCATAGTTTATTTGGCTCCTTTGGTTTGCCAGGGCACTTTCACTAATATTAGTTGTTCTTCATAACCATTGTGAGTGGATGTGTGTGTGTTTATAGTTAGGGCCTCATTTTGAGAAATATTATTCCATTTCTTCTAATGTCCCCAAATCTTTCTATCCCCAAAATGGGTTCTTAAGTTTTCCTACGTACGGTATAAAAAAATGAAGAAGTCACTTAGCTCAGTGGTTCCCAAACTTGTCTGCTCAATGAAACCACCTGAAAAACTTCAAGAACTGCCAGCACCTATGTCCTACTCCCCGAGATCAGGGTTAATTTGTCTGGGTATGTCCTGGACTTTGGACTTTTTAAAAACTCCCCATGTAATTCTAATATGCAGACAAGCTTAGGAACCATGGACCTAGACTTCCCTCACCTGCCATGTGGGTGTGTGGGTAGAGTTAAAAGGGCTTGAAAATGTGGGGTGGTGATCACAGAGTTTCGTAAAGTAGGTACCATGGGATGCTGAGCCTCGCTGATCCTTGTGAAGAATCAAAGAGGGTTCTGTGGTAAAATAAGTTTGGGAAACAATGTGTAGACTACATTGATTGAATGCATAACTATACTATTGATTGAATGGATCAATCTATCAACCCGGAGTCAAGTAACTGTGCTGGGTTCAAGCTCTAATATCACCACCCACACTAGTTATGAATCACCGGACCTCACTTAAATCATCCAGTCTAAATTTCCTCATCTGCAAATAAAGGGGTTGACGAGATCTCCAGTGAGATTCCTTTCATTTCTAATAGTTTATGATCCCATTATCAGCAGATCTCTGATATCCTTCTTTTTTTAAGATTCATGAATTAAACAGAACCAATGATCTTACCTAACTCACTCAAGAATACAAACTGGGGGTGGGGGGTGCTTAATTGGTCTCTAATTCACCATGAATCATCATTAGGCCCCAAGGCAATGTAGCTGCAGACTGTGATTCTTCTCTCTAATGCTTAAGACTCACTTTATTCCTAAAAGCTTTTGAAAATATTATCTTCCTTACTGTTGTAGCCCAGCCTCAGACAGGCTGATTCATAGCTACTATTTCTCAGGCTTATAACTACAGACGACCATCAACACAGGCCTTCTCTTGCCTTTCTCTTTCTTTCTGCCAGCAGACTGTCTGGACTTTGCCTGGCCATCTCTGGGCATTAATGAATGCTGCATTCACTCCACTGCAAATCCAAAGTGACTAATGGGTAGAATATTTGGGTTGCCTGAAGTCACATTCAATGTCTTCTTATATCATCTCCCCCATTTCCCTTTTGTTAGGCTGGAATTGGGAACAGCACATAAGAGGCAGCAAGGCCAGGAGGAATTCTGTAACAGGGAAGAGGAAAATGCAAAACTCTGGCTGATTCTCTATACTATCACTATATTGATGGGCTACCAGAAGGCTGTTTTATATGAGTAGCATTTGCTTTGAGCTGACCTATGAATGAAGTCTTGCAAATCATTAAAATATCTGTAAATTGATCAGATTTTTGAGAATAATGGGTTTCTCTTGATGCTTTAGATCAGGAATTGGCAAGCAATGGTCCATGGGCAAAATTCAACTTGTTTACAGATGAACTTTTGTTGGAACCCAGCCACACTATTTGTTTACATTTTTTCTATGGTTGTTTTCACCCTGAAATGGCAGAGTTGAGTATTTATTACAGAGACTTTATGGGCCACAAAGCCTAAAATATTTACTGTCTGACCAATTCTTGCTTTAGATTTTATACATGTTGTTTGATATGAACATGCTTTTTTTATTCAATCCTTCTTTCCTTCCTTCATTTAATCTATTTATTCAAAGGTGTTTAATAACAAAGCAATGAAATAATACTATAGGAAAAACAAAGAACTTGTCATTCCCTTATGTACCTTGACATCAATGGTCATATTGTTGGATTGAAAAAGCATAATTATTTATTTTCAAAATCCTTTAGAAGCTAACCCTAATACACATGTTCACCATGGTCTTCAGGAGGAAAATGGAAGCATGCAACATGACTTGCTCTTCGGGTCTACCTGATTTAACCAATCATAGAATATATACAAATTATAGGCATACAATCTAAAGCTAAAGGGGCCCATTATTTCTAGTCCATCCTCTTTAGTCAATGTCACAGAACTAAGTTGGTAATACCTTCGAGTTTCTACTCTATAGGAATCTTGCCTCTTAAGCTATCATTATAAAATATACATATATATATGCAGATACACATCTAAACAACTCATAACGCATAAATATTATTTATTTTTCTAAATGTTTTTCTAAATATTTCAACATGCTTGCTTATTTAGCAATATTTCCCCTTGAAGACAACTGTTGCCAGAATAAGGTTTCTTCTTTTGTAGTTCTGGCTTGGTCTAAACAAGTAAGTCTAAGAGCAGTTTTGTCTGAGATATCCTCACTCAAGAAGGAGGAGAAGATTCTAGGAGGAACTCAGCTTGAAAAAAGTATTAAAATGCACCCTTGGTCAACTAACTTAACCATGTGCACCATGTCCTAAAGCTGTGCGGTACACTGGAATTAGTGTACCAAAATCACTGGTTGATCTTGATTTTGAAGCAAACATCTTTTTTTTTACAGGACAATAGCAGATCTAACACCTAAATGTGTGAAAAAACAGAAGCCAGAACAAATTCAAAATTAAATATGAATGACTAACTGCTATAGACTGGTTTAAGCAACGCTGTTTTCATAAATTATTCCCGAGGAATATATAAGTCTGCTCATGGAGGATGTAATTCCAGCAATAACTAGCACAATGGATGATTTCTTAGTCTCAATGCACTAATCCAAAAAGAATAATAAAATGCCTATTTTGGGGGCACAACTTCTCTACTGCTGAGATCTAAAACTCCCAAGTCTATGTCAGGTTGTTCATTCGCTGAGAACCAGTGCATTCACTTGTCTAAATTATTCCATATTAGGATTTCATGAACTAGTAGATCAGGTTACTACTGCTTATAGAAAGCTGTTGGAAAGTGCAAACTAAAGTACTGGAATTTTTAAGTCATATTTTAGTAGAGCAAGCACATGGTAGAGGAAGATAAATTAGATTTCAGATAGAAAGAGAGTCCAACTTAATTTTGCCCCATTACTCTACATGCCTGGAAATTATACTTAGTGTGTGGGATTCTTCTCCCTCAGGGAAATGGCAACAGAACCTCCTCCCCACACTGTCAAGCATCAGGAGACCCACAAGGCTTTCCTTCTGCTCATCCTGCTCCCTGCCTGAGGGGCCTCCTTGTTCCAGGACTGCTCTGCAGGCCTGTGGGAGTTCTTCTCTAGACCAGATTTGCAAGATGAGAAATGACCCTTATGGTTAAGATACATTGGCATGGAGCTCTGCTTTGATGAAAATGCTCAGAGGTGGAGGTTCCTATTCTGTGTGTCAGCAGGGAAAAAGCAAAGAGAAACATATTGTCAAATATTAACCTTTTGCAAGGAGATTGCTGCCTTTGTGGATTAACCCTGGTTTAACCAAATAAGGATTTCCAGGGCTGAATTGGGCACCATTCCAGATGAGGCATCATGCCAAGAATGCACCTTGTTCTTTCCCTCTCAAGAGTTTCACATTTATTAGTCTTTGAAAAACGCTGTTTTTAACTATTGGCATTCTTTAAGGACCAATTCCAATTTATTAATTCTTTCCCAGTCTTTTTCAATCTCCCTGTCCTCTAAGTTCTTAGAACATATGATCTGAAACCTCATACTTTTCCACCTTCCAATATACAGATTTCGAAAGATATAAGTAAAATGTGTTCTAGGACAGAGACTTCATCAACTCTGCCTACCACCAATAGAAGGCATGGACTGTTAGAAAAGTGGTGTTCAGAACCAGCCTATTTGGTGGTAAAAAGTATTTGCTGGTATTCTCAGGTGCATGTTTTCAGGTGCATCACGACTCTGCACTGTCTCTCAGAGTAGATGCAAGCTCTCTGTAGTAGAGATGGTCTCCTTCCATGTCTTAATTGTGTTATGATCTGGAATTTCAGTTCTAGCCTCTCTTCCTTTCCAAAGCCACAAAGCCCTCACTACGAACTCTAATACCAGGTCTTATTCACATGCCCAGTACCTGAGCTCATCTGGAGTAACCTGGAAAAATCATATTTCCTGGAACCTAAGATGGCACAAATTTTAAGACCCACCATTTACTTAATAAAAATGAAAAATAAGCACTATGTTAAATGTACTCATTGATTATAAGATGCACTGCAATTTCAAAATCATTATGGTTCTTTACAAAAGTGCACTGGAGAACTGAGAAATAAGATATACTAGCATTATCAGCCCCAAGCCCAGTGGCACTTGGAACTGAGTCGCATTGAATCCAGATGTACTTGTGCTCCATGAGTTCCCAGACTGGCAATAATTTACCCCTGCTGAAATACAAAGCTCTGCCTTAAGCCTTTCAATGGACAACTCTTGGTTTTGCCATTCCTAACTCTGTTTCCTTACAAATCTGGGTTTTCTCTCAAAACCTTGACGTGCTTTAATGGGATATTGTGCCTTGTCAACTAGTCTTGTTATCCATTTTTTTTTTTCCTTTTTGGTCCTGTATTTTCCTTTCATAGAATCAAGAGAACTGGAATACATAGGTAAGGCTTCCAAAAATCGTTGCGTGCTTTCTAATGGTTTCCAAGGTCTTGGTTTATCCATGTTGAGATCTGTTTGTTTATGACCTTCAGGTATCCCCATAAATGCCTAAATCAGTACTTCTCAACCCTGGGCTATTCATGACAGTCTTTAGAAGAGCTTTAAAAATATATCACTTCTGGGGTCCCCTTCCCAAGATTCTGATTTTACTGGTGTAGGTGAGCCCATGTGTTAGGTTTTTTCATCTTTAATACCACCCTCCCACCCCCTCCCAGGTAATTCTACAAACAATTATGGTTCTTCTCTTTGGATAACATTTGTGTATAAGACACAAAACATATAAAAATTATGTCCTTAAAGTTGACCTCAGTAAGCTGAAGCAAGGATGTAAAACATTGCAATTAGACAAATTTCGAACAGATAAGAAAATATTTATCTCTTCTGAAAATATCGCAATTCTATAAAACCACAAATATAATATCTATAATTCCAAAATATTGCATCCATGTCTTTCTCCATAGATTCAGAGACTCAAGTTTCTTCTTTGTCTATACCTTACATTTAGAAACCTATAAAACATTTTGTAGCTCTGTTTAAATTTATTTATCAGTATTAGCAAAATTCATTGAGTAATTCCCCATGTCAAACATTTTCATATATTTTGATCTAAGGTCATATTATTGACATCTCATTTCGGTCAAAATTTCCTTTAAAAATCAGCTGACAAATGAATATGGATCATAACCTCATAAAATGCTATATAATGTTGTGACATAAATATTAATTTTTTGAAGAAACTGAGTTTAAAATTTCTTCATTTAGTGAACCAAAGAGTTACTAAGCCTTACTTTTTTGAATAATGAAGGATTGGCTACAACAATTAGCTTTCTATTAAAATTATCTTGTTAAAGGCCTCACCCAATTTCAATAATTTAAAATTAATTTTTAACACTTTGATATGTTGCTCTTCTGAGAATCTCATTAGAAGCCAGTCCTTAGGGTAGGACATGGAACCTCTCAATGATGAGACAAATTCATGGTGAGAACCACCATTTATATTTAAACACCCTTGAATAGCTTTCAAGAACAGCTCTACTGCCTGCTAAAGCTTGTCCTTGAGAAGACTGGAAAAGTAGCCCTAGTTTTCCACTGCTCTCTATATCCACACCCTTTCCTACCTTCAAAAGATGGAATCTACTTCCTCAGACCTTACATCTAGGTTAGACTGATCATATGCTTTGGCCCCCAAAAGAGAAAAGTAAAAATTATCTATGGTCCTTCCACCCAGAAATAACACCCTCCATATTTTGCCTATCTGCTTATGTTTCATTCTATGCGTTTCAGTTTGCTAAAACTGCCAGAATGCAATATACCAGAAATGGATTGCTTTTTATAAAGGGGGTTAATTAAGTTACAAGATACACTCCAAAGGCTCTGAAAATGTCCAAATTAAGGCACCAACAAGGAGATACCTCCTCTCAAGAAAGTTTGACTCAAGTCCAGGATTTGGGAAGACACATGGTGACATCTGCTGCCCTTCTCTCCGGGCTTCTGGAGCTTTCTCCAAAATATTTTGTGTCTGAGCTTTCTCCAAAATTTTCTCCTCTTAAAGGACTCTGGAAAGTTAATTAAGACCCATCTTGAATGGACAGGTCACATCTCCATGGAAACAACCTTATTAAAAGATTCCACCCACAATAAATCTGCACCCACAAAACTGGAATAAAAGAGAATGGCTTTTCTGGGGTGTATGTATAACAATTCAAACCAGCACACTGTGTTTACAGAAATATGTCTCACTCTTTATAGATACTGAGCATATATTTTTCCAAAAAGCATCACTCTGTACATGCAGTTTTATAAGCTCTTTTTTTATATACAGCAAGGTATTGTAAAAACATTTCCCGTCTCAATATATTTACCTCACACCATTATTTCTAAAGACTTTCATTGTATTCTGTACTATGGTTTACCATGATTTAGGCTCCATTGCTGGACATTTATAGTGTATACCCAAATCTAATACAAAATGAAATATGAAATGACCCCTCATTTTTCCGGTGTGAAGATTGGATTAAAAATGTTTTTGACCCACTTGACTCAATCCACTTAGCCATTCAGCAATAGTTTCATATTAGATTTGGTTTATTTTTAAAAAGTTTTGTATAAATAGCTCCATGGAATACATTTTTGGTAGAAGATTATTTTGCTGGTGGTGGTGTTTTGTTTTCTTTTGCAAATAGTGTAATTGGTGGAGAAAAAGTCCAAGAACTGAGACTACTTGGTAAAAGTATATGAAGATTTTAAGAGCTTTCACAATTTCTTTTAAATTCTAAATTATACCAATCTAGGTTTCCATTAAGAGTATAAAAAAGTTGGTGGGAGAATAAGGTTTTCTACTTCTCCATGCACAACTTCTTTGGTAAGTTATATTTTTCTAAGATTTGGGGAATTTTACCTGAATTTTTTATTTTATTGCAATAAGGCTGTTCATAGTATCTTAATAAGGCCTTTATTACATGTGCTATGCCTCTTTATTATTTATAGATATTATTCATACCTTCTCTCCTTTTTCTCTCTTTTTATTTTTCATCAATTTTGTCAATTGTGTTTGTCTTTTCAAAGCAACTTTTTAAAATGTTGAGCTACTCTATCTTTTTCCTATCATTTTTTATTACCTTCTTATACTTTGTGGAAGTTTACTAATTTCTTATTAGGGATGCCTAATTCATTGATTTTAAGCCTCTATTCTTCCACTGATTTTTGTGTGTGTGTGTGGGCGGGTTGTAATTTCCTCAACTATTGAAAGAGATACAATATTAGGTGGTTTGTTTATGAGTGGTTTCTTCTAATTCCCAAGAGAGATGTGTTAAAGTGTCCCATATGAATATAGATTTGTCTGTATTTTCTAATGACTTTCTTATCTATATAGGCTTGAGGTCATATCAATTTCTGATTTAAATATTTTGAGGCTCTATCAAGTTCATGATATTGAAAATTATTATATCATCTTGGGAATTGAAGTTATCGTTATAAAATGACCCTCTAATTATGTCTTTTACTTTCAACAGATTGTGATTAATATTAATATAGTTATACTAGCTTCCTTTCATTTCATGCTCACATAATAAATATCTTCGATTGTGTTACTTTTGTCTTTTTCTGTAGTTGGGGTCACCTAGAAAGTGTACTGTACATCTTCAACAGCCACCCTTTCATGGAATTTGCTGTGAATATCCCTCCTTCAGGAATTATGCTGTTCCCTCAGTTTTCATTGGAACTGACCATTATCCAAATTAATATTCCCTATTTTTAATTATTCATTTAGTCTATTTACATTTATAGTAATAACTAAAATACTTGTGTTTAAAATATTTCATCTTATTTTCTATTTTCTTTTTATCCCACTTTTCTTGTTTCATTTTCTCCCCTTCTTGCAATATTTCAGTTTGAATATTTTTATTTTAATTTGTCCTTATATTAATTTGGAAATTATACCCTAGAAATTAAAACATGGCTATTCATCAAAGTATAAAATTAATCAATTCTTCTATCACCATGTATTGTCTAGAAATATTTAATTCTCTCCCACCCCACTCCAAGTTATGTTGTTATTGTTTTATAACTTAATTATATCTTCAATCTCTAATGCCTTATTTATTATTATTTTGTAAGTTTTATAGATTTATCCACATATTTGCTATGTCTTTTGCTCTTAACTTTTGTTTCTTTTAGTTTAGTAAACCCAATTGTTTTATAATCTGCATCTAATTTGTGTCTGATTTTTTAGTTTTTCTTTCTTTTTCTCTCTCTCTCTTTTTAAAGTTTCTGCTCATGGTCCCATGTTTCCTTGTGTGCTTGGAAATCATTCATTTTGTGTTTCTAATTTTACTTGAAAATTATTTTTGCAGAACTGTTTGAAGACCTTTGACAATGGCAAATTACTCTAGATTTGCATTTCTTCTTCCATCCTGCTTATTGTTGCTACTGAGGCTATTACTACTTAATTAACTTAACCAGTTGTGTGGGTTTTTTCTTTTGTAGATCAGAAAATCTCTGCAAAGGACACCTTATCTCTGCCTCACCCTCCTATGGTGAATGGATTCCTAACTGAAATTGATGATAGCCCAGCGTAAACAGTCATTTCTTCCCTCCCTTTTTCTATGAGGCTAAAGTTCTTGAATCCAAAGTTCACGTGTCAGTTTTGGCGATTGCCTTCAAAGTCAACTTCTTCTGCCTATCTATTTTTTTTCTTATTAATACAGTATTTGTCTTCTCTGTCAAACCCTGAGCCAACCACTTTCCCCGGGCTGCCTGGGGAGGTACAGGAAAAGGAACACACAGGGCAGATGAGACATGGGAGAAAGACAAATTATGGGAGGTGGAAATGGCTCCTTCACATGGCGAAGAGGATGAGAAAGGCCACCTTCAGATAAAGAGCCCCATGGCCTCCAAGAGTGCAAAGCCCAGAATGACATAGGAGAAGAGTTGTTGCTTCAGAGAAGGGTTCCTGGCATAACCAATGATGAGGCTTCCAAACACAGTCCCAATCCCAGCTCAGAGCCAGCCACCCTGACTGCGGTGGCCCCAGCCCCAATGAACTTGGCTGCTGTGTCGATGTCCCTGGAGATGGTGCTGGTTTGGAAGCTGCGGCTGGGGATCAGTGAGGTCAGGGAACATGAGGCTGCTAAGCTGCTGCGGCTCTCATCTATCAGTGTCTCAGGTCGTTTCAGCAACACGACAGGGAATGGTAGGCTCAGCAGCCGAGAGGCGCTCCTGACCAAGGAGGGAGAGGAGATGAACTTGGAACAGATGTACATTTTCAGGGGCTCAGGTGCTGCACAAGGAGAGCTGCTCCCAGTGCAGAGAAGACAGAGAGGGGAGGGGCCAGTCTGCCTATCTTTTGCATTGCATGCTTCCCCACAATAATTTTGACCTGGTAAATCTTTATTATTTATTATTTCTTTGACATTTTATAAGAATTATTCCAAAATAGTTTATATAGCATTTTTATTGTTTCAGCAAAGATTGATACGGATAACCTAACTTGGATTATTACTAAAAGTAGAAGTATTCCAAATAAGCTTTTCGTAGGTTAATGGTATAACCTATTATCCTCTTTGTAAAAAATATTTTTCCATGTACATTTTTGCCCATCTCTCCTTTTATAGCTGCTCAGAAATGGAATGGATTACTTTGTGAGTGAATGAACTGTGAGCCACATTGAATGGGCACCCACTGACCAATAAACTGTCAGAAAGATTATAGAAAATGATTCCCATAATAAATAAAAGATTGAAATAGCTGCTGCCTAAATCAAAGAATGTGGGGATTCTCTTTGCACCCTTAAGATTTATTTTTTTAAAAAATTGTGTTTCCTTTCAACACATTCTGAAAAAGGATCCGCTCATTATCTTTCTATATAATCAATATCTCTATTTGACTTTGTCATCTATTTTTCCTGTATATTTTTTAATTTAATTTTTTACATGTATCTGGCTTGTTCATTAGCTAATTTGCAAATACTATAATGAATGGCTTCATATACCTTCTTAAACTTCTCACAACCTCCACCCACTTTGCTTGCAAATTACTGGATCTCTGGAAACTGCTGCATTTTATTTGAGCTAATCATAATTATAATAAATAATTGGGCTTATTTTCTGTGCATTATCTCATATAATCCTCATAACAACCCTGTGACATGTAAACTGTTACTATTTCTATTTATAGATGAGAACATTGAGGGATAAGGAGATAAAGTAGCCAGCCCAAATTCGGGAAGGGAGGGGACCTGCAGTTTGGCCTTAGGGTGCCCAAGGCGTCAGAACTCTCATTGTAACCACTGCACGATACTAAATTGTCAAATGTGGTTGAGTTAACAGCTTACAAATATTTTCAACACAATGAGAAAAGAAACTATGAAAAGACAGTGAGCAGTCAACAGCTGGAGAGAAACAGCTCTCTGACAAAGTGATGAGAACAGAACCATTTATTCCTGGCAGTCAGTATTCTGTACTGCGTGTTTTTTGGTGTGCATGATGATGATGGTCTTTCTTCATTCTTTTCAAAATTTATTTTCTTTGCAAAGTTATATTTCCTCAGTTCCTTGCCCTCATCATGCTGAGAAAATAGCCACACAAGAAAACCTGGACAACCCGCCTTGCTGCTGCAGCTCCACTTCCTCTCCTCCCTGTCTTCCTATGACTCTTGTCTCCGCAGCCCCCACCTCTCAGTATGCCCTAACCCTCATGGAGCTGACGTCAAGAACTGAGGAAGTGTGCTGTGCCAGACCCAAGCATGCAAGCTTTGGCCACCAGCACTTCCTCTAGGGGCAGGCTTCTTTCTGACGTAAGCATATGCTCGCATTCTTGGCCTGGTTCTTCCTTGCCAGGCAGCCCTTCCCTCTAACCACACATCCTGCAACTCCTTCATTAAGCTTGGGGTGCTCCCCATTGCCTCTTTGCATCTCTCTCAGGCCACGGGTCACCTACACGGTCATCATCTATGCCAAGAGTTCTACCAGGCAAGGAAGGTATGGGATGGCAACCTCTGATGTTGTCTACAAACATCAGAGTATTCTTCTGTTGCACATGCACAAGCCAAAGCTTGCCATGATTTTTTGGACCACAAGCATGTTCTAGTGAAGCCCCACTGGACAGAGAATGAATGGAAGATCACTGGATGTGCCCTCTCATCCAACTTCATCACCAGCAGTGACCCTATCACTGGAAACCTTTCAGAGTATAGACACGGTATAGGGAGATAGATGCCCAAATCCTACACCATCTTTTGAGATAGGGACCTAGTAAATGCCCAAAGCATCAATTTAGGATAGCTCATGAAAAAGTAGACTACTTACTTCTGGATTTGGGGCAGAGGGTAGGAGGACTAGATGGGGAGAACAAAATTATTGCTGAAGTTCCTTTAGCATGCATTGTTTTCTTCTACTTTTCATGGTTTTCTCTTTCTCATTCTATCTATCTTTATGAAAAATTCAAGAAGATTGTAGGTACCTATGAGCAGGACAACATTATGATTATTTATATTATTTATTTTCCTGCAAAACCCAGTACAGCATCAGCCACACAATCACATAAAACCATAGATTCCCCATAGATTCCTTAGAGTACATCTAATTTAACCCCCCATGTGACAGATGAGAAAAATACAACCCAGAGAAAGTAAATACCTCCATCAAGGTCAGGTGGTTTTCTTGTGGCAGTGCAGGTGTGAGAACTTAACCGTCCAGACTCCAATCCCAACATATGTTTATTAAAGGCCTGATACTAGAAGGATTAAGCATGGGAAGGGCTGCAGACCCTGCAGGGCTGTCTCCACTGATAAACGGTAGTTTACTGAGTAAGCCATGGTGATTCTGCTTAAGTCTCCATATCAGTCCTTGAAGTGGGTAGCCAGGGAGAGATGCCTGTATGTTTCTCATCCCATGCCAAAGTGGTCCAGAAAAAAACAAACTCATCTAGAATTTGTTCAAATATCTCCTTGGCAGAGAGGCCTTGCCTCATGACCTTTTGTGAAGCACCGGTGCTCTTCCCGCATCCAGCCTCCTTCCCTTCAATATTCAATATTTGGCTAACACTGCTTAACTTTTCTCTGTGGCACTTGGTACCACCTGATGTATCACAGATTTAGTTTTTGCTTGTGTTTTTGTTTCTTTTTCTCAAATGTCACAGTGAACCCAAAATGGAGAAGATACTTGAGCATAACAGAAAATTTCCTTCTAAGACCAGGGTTTTATGATGTTGAGTTCAGAGTTCTAGTGAAAAAAATAATACAAAAGAGCTCTGACGAGAAGTGGACAGGATGCAGAAAGCAAGAGGGAACGAAGGTGAAACAAAAAGAGGTATTATAAAAATCCTGCCAACTAGGGGGAAAAAAAGACATTAAACTGGCTCACTAGCAAAGATCTGGATGAATGACAAAAGAACTGAGACCTGGAAACAGGACAGTAAGTAGAAGGCGACTGTATTACTTATCTATTACTGCAGTAATCTTCCCAAACTCTTGCTTAAGATGGTAAGATTTATTGAGTGTCTGTGTCTTCAGGTTGGCATTTTAGGCTGGGCTCAGCTGTGCAGATAGTTCTGTTCTCGGCTGGGCCCATTCACATTTCTGATGGTCGGGTAGCTGTTGGCTGATCTAGGATGGCTTCAGCTAGGACAACTGCAGCTACTTGACTCTGTTCCTCATGTATCATCCTCGAGCAGGCCATCCAGGATATGCTGTCATGGTTATAACAGAAGAGCATTGAGTGAGCTACAGGAGACACACAAGACCTCATGGTGCCTAGACAGAACTGGCATGACATAACTTCCACTATTGGACCAGACAAGTTACAAGCCCAGCCTGGATTTAAGGGCTAGGAAAATAGACTCCACCTCTTATTGGGGGTGTGGGTGTGGGTTACAAATCACATATGGTATGGATAGCGGAGGGTCAAAGAATTGGAGTCATAATTGTGATCCACCACATCAACCCAGGAGGTCTTAAGATGCAGGACAGGAGAATCCCCGCTCTAGTGTCTCTCCTAAAAAGTGGGAATGTTCCCTGAGGGACCTAGGTCTTTGGGAAACTGTTTCCACAGGTCCATCTTCAACTCTATATTTGTCATTGCTGTTTTTCTACCACATTACTTGCTTCCTTTCACACTGCTTTGCAGGCAGCTTAGAAACGTGTACCCTGCAAAGGTGGTGAGTGAGGTGACCTTCAAGCCCAGTGAAATGATATCCAAAGGAAAATGTAAGCTGGGTCTTTGTTGGCATCAGCACCATGATGACATAAGGATAGCTGAGGACATGGGTGAAGAGGACCCCACCATCTCTCTATCACTAGCTCCAGAACTTTGCTGGGGTCTAAAAGCATTTATTTCCTCTTTCGTTTCCCCAACCTCTGACAATAAAACAGACATATTTATTCATTAAAGAGACTGTAACTAGATTGGTCCCAAACCCCAAAAGTCCTCTTAAAACTTGGGGAAGCAGATCTAATCACCCTCCCCATCCCAGTGAAGTGGTCGGTACAAGAGCGTCCTCTCTCAGCCCCTGGATATCCCTCTGACAGCCTTGTCATCAGCCCCAAATCCAAACAGGACCCCCATCCAAAAGCCAGCATCCTTCAGGGCCCTCAGCTTGGTTCATTATTTAGAGAGGAAAAAACCTCACGTAGACACCTCTGCCTCCTGTCTGCATGCTTATTATTCTAGGCGCAAAATGCAATTTAAAAAAAGAAAACCAAAGCCTTGCTCATCCTCTATGACTCTACAGGGGAATTCCAATCACACAGAGAACACCCTGTCCTCTCCTCCTACCTTTTTCTCCCAACAGAGGAGGAGGAACTAGCCTTAGGGAGGGAACCATTTTCCTGTTCCACCATCTGTAGGTACTCTTTCCAGATCAATCCTGACTTTTCAATTTCAGAAAGCCGCCAAGTTCACACAGGGCCTATGTACTTCCTGTGTCTTCTAGGTAAAATGTTTATATGCCTAGAGGGAAATCTCAAATGCCAAGGGCGACAGAAAGAGCATGCATGCTGTGGCTGATAAACTGAGCTCTGCTCAGAGCAGCTTTGGAGGCGAGCAGTTATTTTCCATGTGCTGTTATCAACAGGAAATCTAACTGCTGTTAAAGCTGCGGGAAGGTTTTGGCTAGTTTCTTGAGACAAACTTGTGAGAGCCCTTAAGATAAGTGTCGCTCACCTTCCAGACCCATTAATCATAGAAAAGCCGAAGCTTTCCAGTTAGGAGGAAATGAAGAAGGAGGCCTGCAAAATACACGTCAAACAATTCACGCTCTCAAACTGGCACCAAACTCAAGAAACTCTTCTGTGATGCAAAATATAAGCTAATGTGCCAAATTAAATGCTAGTGACGGGGCAGGATTAAGGACTAAAGAATAACATGGTGCTGAGATCAAAACCTTGAGACTTTAACTTTCAGTTCTGCCCCCTTTACTCTCGTCTCCTGTGAGAATATATTAATTTGTGTGCGGGGAATGGAGCTAGGAGGTAGGGAGATGCAAAAAGAGATAAAGCATCAATGTGGAGTCCTGTGTTTGTGATGATCTCAGAAACCAAGGGAAATCTTGAAGGACTTCATGTTTCCCTGTTAAGTTTTATTTTTTTCTCTTTTTTGTATGCTGTATGGTGGGGGTCACATTTCATTCTTTTTCCATGTGAGTATCCCCTTATTGCAGCATCATTGGTTGAATTTTTGTTTTTCTTTGGTTTTTCCTTTGTTTGTTTGCTTGTCTGTTTTTTTTTTGAAAGTGCACAGGCTGGGAATCGAACCCGGGTCTACCATATGGCAGGTGGGAACTCTATCACCAAACTTCTCTCCCACCCCCTCTCCATTAACTTTTATGAAGCCTGCCTTGGCTGCAATGTTTCACAAATTCCAGCCAGTTTCCAGCCAGGCTTTCCCAAATGCATCTAATTGTCCATGTTATCACAGGCACTATCAGGTAAATGGCCTCCCACCTCCACTGGGCCTGCCTGAAGTTGAGGCCTGGGACTTGTCAGGCAACGGATCACAGAACCGGCGTGAGGGCCCCTTGCACCACATTCCTGCATGAGGGTGACAGTAAATTATGACATCTGCCAGGGAGATCGGAACAGGGCTGTGCTACCGGATGCGCTTGAGCTATACAACCAGGAAGGCTTTTAGAATGTGATTGGAGATGTGTCTGAGCTCTTAAAGGACAAAGAGCCTCTTTACCCAGCAACAGTGGAGCAATGGTGGAGCAGACATGATCCCCCGACATTCAGTTTTCTCTTTGATGAAGCTTTAATGAGCTGTTTTTTGTGTTTGGGTGGATAATGCTGCCTGGCACTTATAAAGTGCTTCAGAGTTGAAATTGTGCTTACATCCAACATCCAGGGAGCCTCAAAGCCACATAGATCAACAGTGACCATCACGTCCAGAATTCAAGATAAAGAAACTGAGACTGAGCCAGGCTGGGTTATTTGGCTTGAAAATCAAGAGAATTAACTAGAAAGCCTCAAACCTAGGTCTTCAAACCCCTTGGTCCTATCCTTCACCAAGACTTTCTTCTTTTTCTCCCCTTTGAAAGCTTTTTGTTGATGGAAGCCTTGGGTGCATGGGTTATATTTCTATACATGCTTATCTTTAAGTCTAAATCTTTACTGGAATGGCACTGAAACTTGCAACAAAAAAAAAAACAAAAGGGAAAAATAAGAATCAAATGAGATTTTTTAAGGAGCTGACAGCATAAAATTATTAATACAAACAATTATTTATTAAAACATGCAATAGAATAAGTTGGAATTTTAGGTAAACCCTATATAAGATGGGAAGGGAAAAGGTGTGAGATATATTTTGGGACTTGGGAAGTTCTTCTAAGTTAGATAGCATGAAGGACTTGGGCAGGCAGCAAAGCTACAACCAGAGTCTAAACCTGAAATAATATGGGATGCAACATATGAATTTTTTTCAGGGAAATTCATCAACCCTAAAGTTCATAAAGAGAAAAGGAGGTGGTTCCATGGGAATAGACGTAAGTGATGACGTACAATGGCTGAATGAATCTATTTATTGACAATACAGATTTTCCATCGTGGTCCCAAAGTTTAACACGCAACAGTGGGTACCCCCGGCACCTCCACTGGTAAATGAGAAACAGGATTTATCAATGGTCACACAAAATGTTGATGCTGCAAAGGGCCAAGATTTGAGTCAAGGTTTCGGTTTGATTCAGCATAAGGAGTTCTTTATTGAAGATGCTGAATGAGTCTCTTAATTTCTCTGGACTTAATTTTCTTATCTATAAAAGTCAGATATGAATACTTTGTGAGAGTAAAGTAAGGATTAAATGAGAAAATAGATATAAAAGCCCTTGAGAACCATAGAATGCTATTATTCTCAGCAGAAATAATCTACTGTTTATTGAAGGATATCCATGTGTGATGAAATGTATAAGCAATTTTACAAAGGTTTTAGAATTTTAATATTCAGCATGAAGTATGTTTTCCTACAATGGTAGACATGATGAACTAAGACAAGAGAAACCAATTAATCTTCCCATTGCACACAGCTAGTATGGACTCAAACTTAGTTCTCTCTAATGCCAAAATGCCAAAATCCACATTTTCCCCCTGCTATATTCTATGTGAAACCCCAAAATGAGGGTAGAATCTACAATCATACTTATTCCTAAGAGTATTCTTTTGATCTAGAGGACCATAGAAAGAGCACAGCACCTTCTCTGATTTGACCTACAGAAATTCCCCAAAGCTCAATTCTTGTGTCTCAGGAGAAAAAGCCTCATCGTTCAGAGTTCACTGTCTCTTAACCACTGTAGAAGTTTCTAGAGTTTAGTCTGCTCACTGACTGTGAAATCCAGGAAAGTTTAGGACATAGTTCAGAGAGTCAGTTCACAGGAGAAGTCATGGAACCAAATGCCGGTGCCATCTTGGTTTGAGATAATGAATGGTGAGGGCCTCCCTTCTAACATCCTCCCATAGGCCAGCTCAGCACTCGTGTCAATTCTCGAGAATAAACTGAGAAGAAACTCAAGGATTGAAATATTTTACATTCAGATTAAGCATTGTAACTTCATTTCTTTACCCCATCTTTCCTGATGTTCTACCTTGCAATCCAGAAGTACAGCAATGGGGATGATGTGGAAAGTAAACAAGGACAATTTAAAAATGATATAGATATTAATTTCAGGGAGTAGAAATATGGGTGATCCTATTTTCTTCTTAATATTTTTCTCCAAATCTCAGATTTCTTAAAAATGAGGGGCAGTTTTTGGAAAGATTAACTATATCAGGAAAAGTTGAACACAAGGGAAAAGGAAGGTTGAGTATATACTGATACTTGTTGAGTTCCAGATAGATTTGCGGTATGTTGAATTATGTTCTTCAACAAACAAATGCTCTTAATCTTAATCTATATCCCAGTAGGTATGAAACCATTCTAAATCTCTGGATGTTTTTATTGTTAAAACTTAACATACAAACATTCTTAACATACAAACATTCCATATATGGTATACAATCAAAGTCTCACATAGTTGTGCATTCATCACCATGATCATTTTTTTGAACATTTGCATCACTCCAGCAAAATAAAAAAAGGCGGGCCACAGTGGTTCAGCATGCAGAATTCTTGCCTTCCATGCCATAAACCTGGGTTTGATTCCACGTGCCTGCCCATGCAAAAAAAAAAGAAATAAAAAAGAAAAAATTTATACATTCCATACCCCTTACCCCCTCTCTCTCACTGACCACTAGTATCTCAATCTACTCAATTTATTCTAACCTTTACTCCTCCTTCATTTATTTTTTATCCATTTTTTTTTACTCATCTGTCCATACACTAGATAAAAGGAGCATCAGACAAGGTTTTCACAATCACACAGTCACATTGTAAAAGCTATATCATTATACAATCATCTTCAAGAAACAAGGCTACTGGAACACAGCTCTACAGTTTCAGGTACTTCCTTCCAACCACTCCAATACAATATAAACTAAAAAGGGATATCAATATAATGCATAAAGATAACTTCCAGGATAACTTCTCAACTCTGTTTGAAATCTCTCAGCCATTGACACTTTATTTTTTCTCATTTCTCTTTTCCCCCTTTTGGTCAAGAAGGTTTTCTCAATCCCTTGATGCCAGGTCCTGACTCATACGGAGATTTCTGTCCCACATTGCCAGGTAGGTTTACATCCCTGGGAGTCATGTCCCACATAGTGGGGGGGGGGTAGGGGGGAAGGTAGTAAGTTCACTTGCTGCTTCAGCTTAGAGAGAGAGGCCACATCTGAATAACGAAAGAGTTTCTCTGGGGGGTGATTCTTAGACCTAATCTTCAATAGGCTTAGCCTATCCTTTGCAGGAATAAGTTTCACTGGAGTGAACCCCAAGATTGAGGGCTTGGCCTATTGATTTGGTTGTCCCCACTGCTTGTGAGGATATCAGAAATTCTCCAAATGGGAAAATTGAATATTTCTCCCTTTCTCCCCGTTCTCTCAAGGGGACTTTGCAAATACTTCTTTATTCACTATCCAAATCACTCTGGGATTTATCAGGGCATCACGCTAAATGAGAGTAGGTCTTGATCAGGGTTACTGGAGGTCTTATAAAAAGAACACAGAAGTAATAGAAGTGAGAAATGAGAGGACATCATTATGTGGGAGAAGGAAGAAATACAAGCCAAGGCACCCCAAGGAGGGCTGGCAGCAGCACTAGAACACTACAGATTTCAGGGAGAAAACATGTCTTACTGATATCTTGATTTTGGACTTCTTCTAGTCTCAAAACTGTGAGCCATTAAAATCCCATTGTTTAAGACAACCCATTGTGTAGTATTTGTCATATCAGCCTGGAAACTAAGTCAAGATTTGATGAGAAGACAAGTAAAAGTGTCCAAAAAAAATGACTCTGAGTGCTCCGTCTGGGTTGTCCAACAATAAGCCAGCAAGAAGCATATCTCTCCTGACTGCAGAAGGAGGTACTACACCCCAAATTAACTACCATGGTGGCGGGGATGAGGCTAGAATTCCCAGATTCTGAACAGTTGGCATTTCCCAGTGTTCCTCTAAACATTTGGTCCCCTGAATTCAGTGTGCATAATGCTTAAACCCAAAATCTCTATTCCCAATCTTGCCTCATGCAAGGCTGCTCTCATGCTTGTCCCATAAAAAAAAGGAGAGCAAAAAGGGAGTGGCTTCCCTCTCTAAAAGCCTGCCCTAGAGTGTCTCCATCCCATCCATAATCCGTATTTCCCATCCATAATTCCATGTTTCCCATCCATAATTATGGATGTTTCCCATCCATAATTCCATGGAAACAATGACTCCTACTTCTGCTCACTTCTTCCCATGTGTTCCTGCCTGTATCAAGTGACACTATTGATACCTGCCTGAGCACTGTTTCAACAAAGTGCCAGTCAGTTCTAAATTTGTCAAATCATTTAAGCTTCATGACACAGAACAAGTCTATTACTCCATTTTATAGATGAGGAAGCTGTTGTACATGTATTCTTGGCCTCAGTTGTTCACACCTCCTGGTAACCACACCCTTTGATAGTGTCCTCCCACACTGACTCTGGACTTGGCCATGTGACTGGCTTTGGGCAATGGAACGGTGGCAAAATTATTGCTAATGGAGGTTGAAAAAGTGCTAGTTTGCTATCACTCCTTCTCTCTTAGAGCCCTGTCATACCATGAGAACAAGCTTAGCCTAGTTGCTGGAGGTGAGACCATATCAAGTGGAGGCTGATTATCTCAGCTGAGGCCATCCCAGACCAGCCAGTCCCGGATGTCCTACTAGCTTTCTGCACATACAACAGCAAGCTCAACTGGGATCTGCTGAGGCCAGCCAGGATCAACAGGACAGGCCAGCTAACCCACAGACTCCAAAGTAATAAATGACTATTGTTTTATGTCTCTAAGTTTGGGTTGTAACAATAGCTAACTGATACAGATACTGTGATGAGGGTCAGAGAAGTTAGGTAACTTGTCCACGTCCACATAAGATCAGTTACCTAAGAGGTAAAACCAGGGATAGAAAGCATGAATGCCTTTTTCTTTTGCTATATCTTGCTGTTTCTCAAAAGGCACCACAAAAACAACAAATCAAAAGAATAAACCACTAGTTTAAAACCAAGTTTGTTTCAGAAACCTAAATCTCCAGATGTTTCTTCAGCCAGATAAGCCCTGAAACCCAGAGCTACCAGTCTCTCCAAGAGCATCAACCAATTGCCTCCCCCGACCCCATAATATCAACACCCCTTTTCAACATGAGAAGTCAGAATCGCCATTGCCCAATATCCCTAAACAGTGGCAGAAGGATCAAAGGAAAAGGAGGAGTTGTGTCAGAGAAGATAGGATTTAACAAATGAGTATAACTATTGAATCATTATACTGATATTTCCTTTCAGTCTCCAGTGTCTTAGAGTAGCTAGAAAGAAACATCTGAAATGGTGGTACTGTAACTCATACTGTATTTTGAAATTTGTTTCAAAACTACTTATTAAAATGCAGTTTTAAATTTATTGCCTTTTAATATATGTTTTGTGTCACAATAAAAAATGTTTTTTAAAAAGCAAGTTTGATAGTTATTTCTGAAGGCTTCTACTCCTATGCTTTTTATATTACATATCAGGTAAGTCCCACAACACGGAATAAAATGGACTTAATATTGAAAAGAAGCAATTTAAAAGCTGCCAATGAAACAACACCTTTGGATTGTGCCATGCCCTGAGGAATTGAAAAATAAAATGTCGTATTGCCTTTATTCTGCATTCAACTACCATTTATTTGTGTATTTAGTATATGTAATTCCATAGTTTTATTGGGCAATTCATGAATTGGGCAGTATCTCACACAGAAAGTAGAAGGTGCCACACAGAAAGTAGAAGGGAGCTCCGTCGGGAAGGTGGAAAGGAGAAACGTACGTAGGGCAAATGCAGACTCAAGTAAGGAAATGCTCTTATTGGCTGACATGAAGTTTCCATTTTACTTAGAGGATCTTAGAAAGTGGGGAGCAGGTGTTTGCCTAGGAATAAGGAAGCTGGTTGGCATAGGAACAGGGAAGTTAGTTGTTGATAATTATAAAGATCTGGCTCTATTTAATTTAATCTTCTGGACTAGTTGAGCATTTATAGGAAACTTGCCATGGGGCTTAGCATGGGTGTCTCCATGTTGGCCCTACTAGGTTTTATTTATCATAAGGTATTCTGCTAACAACAGTGGGGCCCTCTAAATAGGACATGACATGGTCTTGACCTCTAGAAGGTTAAATTAGTCAAGGTCAAAGCTGGCACACATGTATGAGTGTGTCTGTCTTCCTTCCAACTTTTATTGAACAGTCATTGGCCTTAAAGGATTTACAGAATAATGGCTGATGTGTTTGTTTGTATGTGCACACAAATACAAATAAGCAGGTGATTACATTACGATAGATGTTATGGCAGAAAATACATTTTATGCTTCTATTTAATGAAAAAGTTTTCCAGAAATGAGATAACTGAAACTTTAGTATATGCACTTAGTTCTACACCTGCAAGTATTTATGCATAAATGCCAAAGTTTTATAATAGCATTTTGACATATAATGGTTTGGATAATGTTTTTCTCACTGTCATTTTTGGCAATATTGAATATAAGTAAATAGATGGATACACTTACTGTAAGTGACCAGGAAATGGAAAAGTTGACAATTCATTATAAGCAGGCGTGACTGTTAGAATGAGGTTGGTTTACCACAATTAGAAGCAGGAAGAATTCTGGGAAAAAATATGAATAGATGTGTGGCATCTTCCCACCTTCCTTACATCATGGTCAATATTTCAAAACATTAATAAAATACCACCTATAGGTGGAGAAATTGAAATAAAAAGACTTTTTCTTTCCTTCTTTCTTCTTCCTTTTTTCTCTTCCTTCCTTCCTTCTTTTCTTTTCCTTCTTCCTTCCTTCCTTCCTCCTTTTCCTCCTTTCTTTCTTCCTTTTTCAGTGATTTCTTTGCTACTTGCTCACAAGTTGTATTACTGAGGTACAAAATCAAAATCGTCCCTTTTTTCTTTTCTATTATTAGTTAAACCTTTCCAAAAAGATTTATTATCACTGCTTCAGAGACACACAGAAAAGACATAATCAATACTGACAATTTGCATAGCTAAAGTAGAAAATAAGTGTATATATATTTAATCAGCAATATGTTATATTCTTTATTGCAAACCCTCATTTGTTTGAAGTTCTACTAAAGAATTGCTTGTCTGGCTCTTAGTTAAGATACATCATGGACATTATTTTCATGTTAAAGCATGGGCTTCCTTTAACGATCCCGCGCATCCTGTCATTTAGAAGCCTGGTCGTTTATTGAAAACATACCATCCCTGTCCACAACCACCAATGTCCTTCTTTACAGTTGTTAATACATTACAAAAAATGCAGTAACATGACCAGAATGGACTCTTCAGTTTTTCAAGTGGTTTGAAAAGCATTGTTCTTTAATTCTTTTACGAGGGTTCCATAATTTCTTGGGGTTTCCCAGCTGCTTTTTGATCACTGGCCCTGCCAGCCTCTTTTCCCAGACAGAAACTGGGACACTTGACGGTGGTTGTGGTAAATTAATAAGGGGGGAAACTAAACAGACGGCCCTTTTCCCGTGTGTGTGTGTGTGTTTTTTTAACTTTGCAGATCTGTTCTCTGTACAGTTAATTTAGACTTTGCAATGCAGGAACTCTTTCTGGCTTTTCTAATTCATCATTCTCCTGTGATGTTATTCTTTCCTTAGAGACTACAAATGGGGCTCATTGCAGGCAACTGAGTGGATATTCCCATCTCCAGGGGATCTGAGTAGCTGGATGCAAAGGCAAAGTAAAACCTTCTAGGATCTCTATCATCCAATCCCATAGGTTTAATATTGTCTAAATTAGTGGTAGGAAAAACTTTTCTGGAAATGACCAAATAGTAAATATTTTGGGCTTTGTGGGCCATATGGTCTCAGTTGCAGTTATTCAACTCTGCTGTTGTAGCATCAAAGTAGCCAAAGTGAATACATATACAAATAAGCATGGTTGTGCTCCAATAAAACTTTATGTATAGATGCTAAAATTTGAGTTTCATATCATTTTCATGTGTCAATGAAACAGTATTCTTGTTTTGATTCCCTCCCCACCCCGCCCCACCAACCATTTAAAATTAAAAACCACACAGCTGGTGAGGCTACAAAGACAGAGAGTAGACTGGATTTGTCCCACAGGCCATAGTTACTAACCCCTGGTCTAAATGCTCAGTTCTTCAAATTAATGTCTCAAGCCAATGCTTACCATTTGTATCTCAACTGCTTATTGATATGTCTACTTGTTTGTCCCTCATACATCTCAAGATCCAAAACGCAATCTGTCATTCTCTTTCTTCATCCCTTTTTTTTGTCCAGGTAGTCCCCCTCTAAGAAAAATAAATTTACAACTTCCATAGAGTTCCTGGAAAACTGCAAACCATCCTTGAATTCTCTTTCCCTATACTTCATGTCTTAATTTGCTGTACACTGTTGTAACAAAGGGCCATGGACTAGGTGGCTTAAAACAACTGAAATTATATATTGTCTCACAGTTCTGGAGGCTAGAGTCCAAAATGTGTGTCAGCAGAGCTGTGCTTCCTTTGAAATCTCTAGGGTTCTGATGGGGACTCGTGACATAAACTCAATCTCTGCCTCAGTCGCATAGCCTTCTTCTCTCTCCTGTCTCGCTTATGTCTTAGTTTTTCTAATTATAAGGACACCAGTCATATTGGACTAGGGTCCACCCTTATTCAGTGTAGCCTCATTTTAACTATTTTCTTTCTCAACAATCTTATTTCCAAATAGGATCCCATTCACAGGATGGAGGCTAGGACATGAACAGATCTTTATTGGGAGAGACAATTCAACTCATAGCACTGCACAGTCAATCCATCACTAAATTCTATGGATTCTACTTCCAAACCATGTATCAAATCTGCTTCATTCACTGCATCTATAACAACTCTGATCCAAGCCACCTCAACTGGATTTCTGAAATACAATGTAATTGAAATCTCCCTTTTTCTCCCTTTCTTATTAGCTAAATCTTTGCAAAAAGGAATTCTTATCATTGATTCTGAAGTATGCAGAAACTATTTGACCAATACGGACAATTTATGTAGGTAAAGTAGAAGTTTCCATTCTTACCTTCTCCCAGTATATTTTGCATATATATTATGTGGAGTAAACTTGCTAGAGGATGTTATATAATCACTCCAATGGCTTCTGTTTGCCCTGAAAAATAATTTCAAACTCCTAATTAAATTCTAGAAGGTTCTACTTAAGAGAAATTCCACCTTCACGTGCGTCTCCTCACCACCTGAGCCACTCTCACCCTTGCTCTTTACACTTTAACATACCTGGCCTCCTTTCTTTTCTGGTGATTAAGGCATACTTTCCTGCCTGCAGGCTTTTCCTGTTCTTTTCTGACTGGCCTGGTCTTCCCCCAGTTCCATGTACCACTGACCCATTCTCATCCTTTCAGATTCAGCTTAATGGTTACCTCCTTTAACAATGACTCTATCCAAAGTAGACATCTCCATCTTCTTTTGCCCTGATAATGAACTTTGTAGGATGTAGTCCAATATTGATAGTGCTTTTTAAAAAAACCATTCATTACCTGTCTTCCATGTAGAATGTAAGAGATAGATACTTGCCTGTTGGAATCACTTGATTCTGGGGCCCAGTGCAATGTGTAGCACAGAGCAGCTGCATAAGTGATGGATAAGTGGCCTAAGGAATGATTCTACCTATTCGGAGAATTAAGCCAATCCTGTGGTATAATTTTTTTAATTTAAATAAATTTTTATGGAAATATAAGTTGCAAGCAGACAAGAACACTAATCATGGCATACTTTTATTTTAAACATTTTCTGTGTTTTCCAATTTTTCTACAAAAAACACGAGGTAACTACAATACAAATGTTAATCAGAAGAAATCCCAATCTGCTAAAATTTTGTCCACAGTTTTCTAGATCATATCCCTGGAATCTTCATGGCTACAACTGGCACATGGAAATGCCTCCATGTCTGTGGTAAACTGTGCAAAGGTAGGATTCCCCCAGGACACTGGAACTGAGAAAATCTCTTAAAGATCAGTTTACCCCTCAAATGGAGCTCTAGAAAAGACCAGGTGGGGACTTTGAGTAACTGTGTCTTCTCTGTGGTATCCCAGATATATATGCTATGTTTTCTGCTTTTTCAAAAGTTTGATTCAATCTGCATCATAATTAAACAACAAAGGCAATTAAAATGCACAGATTGGGGATGCAGCAAGCTTTCAAGTCTGGCTGTTTCTTTGTGTCCTATGTCATAAGAACCTCAGATGCTCACTTTCATTCTCTGTGAAATAGAACTCAAAATAATTTTTTAGGCTTTTGAACTATTTATATGGAATGATATCTATATATGATACAGATGAGGAATGCAAAAATAAAGTACTCAGTTTTGTATCAGAAATATTGTCATTATTTTTTCTATTCATTTAAGCAAACTTATCACACATTGCTTCTGGAAAAATTTTTGGCCAAGAAAAATGTTACATATAGCAGCCAGAAATAGTCCAATGACATTTTTAAATAGCATAAGATATGCTTCTACCTGGTAGAAAGAGGTCTTCTTTATAATAGAATTGTTTATTTTCTGTTCACTTTTTGATCCTCTAATTTTTTATTATAAAATAGAACATATATACTAAGCAAAGAAAGAAAAAAAAACCAATAATTTTCAAAGCACACTTCAACAAGTAGTTACTAAACAGATCCCAGAGTTTGTTATGGGCTACCATTCCACCAAGTCAGATTTTTCCTTCTAGCTGCTCCTAGACACTGGCTGCTAGAAGGAATATTGAGATAGTGATTCAATAATCATACTTGTTTGCCAAATCCTGTTCTCTCTGTTCTACCTCCTCCTTCTCCTTTGATCTTTCTCCCAGTGTACAGGGATCTTTTGGGGCAATGCCCATTTTGACTTGTTCATGATGAGAAGGGGTGTCCACACTGAAGGATAGGGAGATGTAATTAATTGATCATCTTGGAGAGGTTGGTCCTTTTGAGTTACAGGATTTATCTGACCTAGGAACCTTCCAGGAATTATAGTCTCCAGGATGGCAACACTATACATGAAACCATTGCAGAGTTTCAGTTCAAGCCCTAGGTGTTTTTAAGAGTCAACAGGAGTGATGTTGATTGGGGTTTAGCAAACCATGGCAAATAGCACTATCTAACTGAAGCTTGTATGAGAGTAGCCTCCAGAAAAGCTTCTTGACTCCATTTCATCTCCCTTGATGACTGATGCCTTGCTTTATTACACTTCTCTTCCCTCTTTTGGTCCACCAATCCCACAGTGCCAGTTTGGACTCATCCCTGGGAGTCATGCCCCACATTGTCAGGGAGATTTTCACCACTGAATGGCTTGCCCCACACAGAAGAGAAGGAAATGTCTTTCCTTGCAGAGTTGGGCTTAGAGAGAGAAGCCACATCTGAGCAACAAAGAGGAAGAAACTCTTAGGCCTCATTATGGGTAGTCTTAGCTTCTCCCCTACAGAATTAAGTTTCATAAGGGTAAGCCTTAAAATCCAAGGCTTGGCCTATTTTCTTGGGAGTCCTCAATGTTTGAGAGGGTACCTGGAGTTTCCCAGATGAGAAAGTTTTATATATATAAATATATATTCCCCTTCAGACCCACAAGGGACTCTACAATATGTCAAATTTTTATTGTGAAATATAATAAATACAATGAAAATAAACAAAAAGCAGTAATTTTCAAAGTAGAGTTCAACAAGCAGTTACAGAACAGATTTCAGAGTTTGTTATACATTACTATTCTACTATTTCAGATTTTTCCTCTAGCTGCTCCAAAACACTGGAGGCTAGAAGAAATATCAATAAAGTGATTCAG
>PVIY010023578.1:0-39184 GCA_004026745.1 Myrmecophaga tridactyla | reverse complement strand
AATTATAACACACCTGTTTTCATATAACAAAATTATTCATGTTTCTTTTATTTTGCTCTGATGTTATATATATATTTACATATTCTTTCTGAAGTGAACTTAATTTCTTCTTTTTAAAAGTTAATTCAATATTTCCTTATTGTAAGATTAATTAATTCAAGATTTACATGAATAAACCTAAATGTTTTACCACAATATCTATTAACTTGATCCAGTCCTAATTAAAGACTTGAAATATATTTCACGAGGGTAGCTAGTGTTTTTGAAGTTCACATGCATGGTAATCTATCATGTATGTAATTGCTGAAAGGTTTTAAGATATGAGTTATTTAAGAGAAAGAAAAGTAGACGAAAGAATTGTAAATGAGCGTGCTTTATTGGCTGTGCTCCCGGGCAGAGCTCACTGAACCCAAGAGGGAGTGAGGTGAGTTTGCACAGGGGCTTTGGCGAGTGGAGTTTTTAAGGGCAGGGGTCAGGTGATGACATGAAAGGGGCAGCACATTAAACAAAGGATTATTATGCTAGTGGGTTGAGCAGTGGGTGGTTAGACATCCGTGAATAGATGTTGGCAGTGCAAAGACCTTGATTGTAGAGGTTCAGGTTCACCTCTCCTTCCGGAGTGACTTCATGATTCCAGCCACAGAGCCCTCCCTTACTCCCCCAACCTAACAATTGCAAGTAGCTGCACTTTTCTAATAGATTCTCTAGGACTTTAGGTACATACTTCCTGTAGAATAGATGTGGACTATTAGAGAATGAAAGCCAGAGAGAGGTATTCAGTCTTAGAACCAACCAAAATGTTTTTCTCAAGAGAAAAAAATAGCTTAGCAGAAAGATGCAAAGGATTGACATGTTTTTGTCCGGGAAGAAATCGTAATGAGTGTCCACAGAACACATCATAAGTATTCAGGAACTTCAAGTCAGGGATTCCCCAGTGTGGACAGTATCTCCAAAGGCACAGGAAAATACCCCAAAGTACCACAGTTGTCATCACTACAAGACCTACCTGGTGATTTAAAGCTTTGTGTACCCCAGAAAAACATGTTCCTAAATGTAAGCCATTCTTGTGGGTATAAACCCATTTTCAGTAGGACCTTTAGATAAAGTTATTTCAGTTAAGGTGTGAACCACCTAATCCAGGATGGGCCTTAATCCTACTGCTGGAGACCTTTATAAATGGAATGAACACAGAGAGAGACAACCTTTGAAGTGTTGTGCTCTAAACAGACAGAAAACTAAAGTATAGAAGAAGTTTATTGAATTAAAGTAGCATTAATGCAAAAGAGAACCAACTGTTATTGCTTAAAAGGCAAGTAGTGGGCAAGCAGTATATATGGTGGCTAGAAACACAGGAGAGTATGGGAATGGGGAGGGGGAGCAAGGGAGAGGGAGATACGTGAGTTTCCTGGGGCAGGATGTCATTGGGCTATGTTCATTACTTTTGCAACTTGGGCAAGCAGGATGTCTCAGCAGGAGCAGGGCTATCTAGGGAAGACAGGTAGACTTGCTGGTGTCAGCATAATTGTTTCTTTTCCACAAGTGCAGAGGTCTTCGCACCATGAAAGATTATTGGTATGTCAGCTAACTCAGTTGTTCTCTGTCTCTTCTTTGTAGCACTCTGGATAAAAAGGAAGTTCAAGCATAGCAAGTTCCTTAGTGAAACTATTAACTATTCCATTTTCACAGAAGCAAGAAGCTAAAATTAACAAAACATGGAAGAGAAGGGAGAGACCATCAGACCCTTGTCTTGTTCGCCAAGGATCGCCATAGCCAGTCTTTGGGAAGAAAGCATCACACTGATGATGAATTCATTTAGCCATTTTCACAACTTAAGCCTATAAATTCCCACTGGTTAAGCCAACCCATTTTGTGGTATTTATTTGGAGCAGCCTAGGAAACTAAAACAAGCAGTGAGCAAGGAGTCTTAAGAAGAATTCAATTGTTCTCTTAAATCTTGACCTTCTTCTTCACCTCTCGGACCTGGAGAACATTAGTAAACTGGTGCTGAGGAAGTCAAGTATAAGCTCAGCATCCATCTCCCATCTCTGGCCAATCCTTCTCCTTTCAGTCGTGTGCAGTTTTTTCAGTATGTTTCCATTCCACAGCCAGAGGACACATTAGAGCCAATGAAATGGCCTGACAGTTCCTTGAATCCTAAACCAGGAACATGCAGCACTAGCTGCTTATCAGGGCAGGAACTCATATAAAGGTTGCTTGACTCATGCTTTGTACTCAGTGACAGGGACCCCCTCTGTTGGGGGTGATATAAATACTCAACACTAAAATAACACAGGGTCTCTCCTTTCCAACTTGAAGTGGGGCACCCGGAGTGGCCACCCACTGACCCTCTCCTGAGCAGTTGGCCTCTCCAGCAGACCGACCACAGCAGAATCTCTTCCCTTGTTCTTTTGGACCATTTTTGCTGTATAAATAGAGGAGTTATTTGCTGAATGTTCTGGTTGTGCCTGAGTCTGTGTACAATGCATCATACAGCAACCTTGTTTCACAACTGGGTAAAAGAACAAGTAAGGAAATAGAGAATACACAATTCATGGCCCCATTCTGGCTCCTTCTGAGATAGAAGTCTCAAACAAGCTTGTAGTAAAGCTAGGAGAAATTGCAACTTTGAATAATGTTTAAAGTTTTGATTATTGTAGTCTCCTTCAAATTTCCATAAATGAACTGTGATTGTTTGGAGTTTTAAAAATCATTTGATTACTATTTTTGCTTTTGAGTAGTAGCTGTACTAATAGTTGTGGAAGTATTCGTAGCCATAATAGTGGTAGATGAAGGAGAATAGTATATGGTATAGTAGTGTATCATTTTGTTGTGACCAGAAAGGTGTGCAAGGAAGAATTAGTCCCACAGAGCAGATTTGAAATGTCCACAAGGAAGAAAAAAATTGTTTTATGACTGCAGTCTAAGAGCCTCATTAGTTTACTATAATACTTAGATGCAGAAATGTAAAATATATTCATACATACAAACATACATATATATATATACACACATAGCATTTTAAAAGTTATAAATGTCATGCCTGCATATTCTACCACAAGATGCATCTTTCTAAGCTAAAAGCTATATAAACATATAAAACACTCTTAGGCAAAACTGATTATTTTCATAAATTATATGTATTTCCATTGTGGAAAGAGGGCTTTGAAGTCACCCAAATGATGTAAAAATATATCCTGCTAAAAGTTGATGTCTTTCACTATTAAGAGAACAGTAGAAGCTAAGTTTGAAACATTCCTTTTCTTTGAAACATTGAGTGCCGTGTATGAAATATTTGCCATCCAAGTGGATTAGTGCATTTAATTAGGTAATTACAGTAAGCTTTATAGAGGTGTATATCTTTGTAAATATGAACGGAGTTTATTTATTTAATTTTGCATGGGCAGGCACCAGGAAACGAACCTGAGAACTCTGCCACTGAGCCGTCATTGCCTGCCCCTGAGTTTATTTGCTCTGATTTCTTTCCCTTAATTATTTATTTTTATGTTTTAACTTTCTTATGTCCCAGCCACCAATCAAGTTATATAAAGGAGCTTTCACTGCTGCATTAGGAAGAGGAACCAAGATAAAAATCCCCAAACTGTTTGGGTGTTCAAAAAATAAATGAGATTTTCAAGAAAGATATAAAAAATGGCTTCTCTATAATGGCAGCTGCTCTCTTTTAGGAAAATTCTAAAAGAAATTCACTATTTTGTAAAGTGGGCAGCTGCAGATACAGACTTTTTTTTCTTTAGAAAGTCATTTGGTCATCATAATAAAAATATATTCCTTTATTCTTTGCAAAAATAATCTGCTCATTTACTTGCCATTTAAAAGCAATGAGAATTTCATCAATAAAATAATATCCTGACTTACATTTTCTCAAGTACTCAAGAATTATATGAAAATATAATAATCCAGTAAAAGTAAATAATGTATAGTGTATTAGTGCCAGAATACTAAAATCTTCAGAGAAAGCAGCAGCATAGAAACATATGAGCTTTGTGTATACAAATTTCACATGCACATATCTATATTTTTAAATATGGATGTAAGAATCTCAAGAATTTTTTCCACCTACACAGGTTTTCAAATGTCTGAGTAAAATAAAGTAAACAGATTGAAATATAGAGAGAAGAGAGATAAATCCATATCTGTAATCCTCGTACTTCTTTAATATTAAAAAAAAAGCCATTTTAGTGCATTTGGACATGAAATAAAACGTTAATAAAAAATAGGTATCCAACTTTCTAATTTTCAATCTTCACTAAAAGTGATCTGGACTTGGAAAAATGTGTCTTTACGTTGTAGGAATCTAATGAAATATGATATTTAATGAAAATTATTTTAGTAGATGACAAAAATCTATCAGTTTTGCTCTTCTGGTGTAATGATGATGTGAACATCCAATCTGATTTATTCTAGCAATAATAAATAAAAAATTGGCATAAAGCACAAAAGTGTTCTTTATTTTCTATTAATTTTTAAATTAATTTCTTTTTAATTTTCTTAGGCAATATTCATACGAGAAAAAAATTACAGTCTAAATCTATTGGCTTAAGATAATTTGTAGACCTCAGTTAAAAATATCTGGGGATAGGTGGAAGAAATATTATTTGAATAGTAGTGATATTTGATATATTGAAGCTCAGAAGAAATATCATCAATTCCACTTAAAATAAAATTCTAGGTATTTCATTTCTTATCCTGTAATTCTGCTCTTGTCAAAGATTTAAGTTCCAGAAATTACTACTGCAAATATTTATTTCCTTCTTACCACCACACCCTAGGCTTAGTTTATTGCATATCAATTGTATACTGTATTGATTATACTATAATTTCACATTTTATGATTTCCATTTACCTAATTACCTCCTTTATTTTAAATTTTAGAGTCAGGGAAACAAGGATCAGTGAAGAAAGTATTTTTTTCTCTGGAATTAGATGATTCTACTTAACTTGTTATTGGTGAGACCAGGTTTGGAAGAGTTGAGCTGGTGGGGGAATGCCCAGTAATGGTAGTGTTACTGGAGAAATGCAACAGTGATCAGTCTAGTAGCTGTTAGAAATTTCCTTTTCTACAGATAGATAGCTAGTGCGCCTCTCTTGCATAAAGCTAAGGAAAAACAAAACAAAACACCTAATCATGCATCCTGGCTCTGATGTGACGTAAAAGCAAGGAAGAATATCTAGTTTTAAAAATTGACATTAAATACAAGGAATCACATATTTCTGATTCTAATTCTGGCTCTGCCAATACCATGAACTATTTACAACACATCTTTGTGTCGCTAAACCTTTGTCTCATCTAATAAATGGCCTTTCATTCATTTATCTATTATTTATTGATTGCTCACTAAGTGCCAGGCACAAAGAATACAGCAGAGGACATGGTCTATGTCTCTACTCTGATGGATTGTAACAACAAAACTCACAGGGTTCTTGTTTATGTTTTTGTTAAGGATGAACAAAATAATGAAATTAAAATGCATAGCAAAATGTATTATAGGTGTGTGTATAAGACAATAATGATAGTTTTTTATTTTTAATAATAGAATAAATCTTACGTATTGATTTCCATAATTATAATGACTTAAATGTTAATTGTTATAATTAGCTTCACAAATGCAGATGCTTTATATCTGAGAGAAAAATGTATTCAACCACAAACATATTGTATATGAAGCTATACCTTGTGCTTAGCATACTGACAATACAGGAAATATCAAAATGTCTCATTTACTAGAGTTTCTAGGACAAAGCAGAAAATGCTATGTAGTTCTAGGCATTTTACCAAGATGCTAATTTAATATTCCATGAAACTCATTGATGGTTAAGTTTTGGGAAAGACCTCCAACTACCCATTATAATAAAAATAATTATATATTTTTTCTGAATATTGGTGCAAATAAAATTTATTTCATCAATTCAAAGTAAGCTATAAACTCTTTTCCTATGAGGTCAAGAACTCTATTAGGAAATTTGCATATATTCTTGAAATATTTTTCACTTTCATTCTCTTTGTCTTTTCAAGTTGCACCAGGCCTTGTATTTTTTGTTTGTTTGTTTCTTTAAATATTATCGTCCTTTGAATAAAAAAGAGAGAGATGTTGCTCTGGTGCAGATTCTCCAAAAATTTATTCAGAATAGCTGGTAATGGGATTGAATATGTGCACATAATCTTTTCTCTCTTGTCTTGGCATAGGGAGAGAGAGAAGATACTAATGCATCCAATCTTTCAGTGACCCAAATGATGTTGGAAAGCCACTGTGTGTCCATACTACCTAGATGCTAGATGTATAATGGTAAATAATGTAGAACTTGTCCTTTCCTCATGAAACAGATGCACTCTTTAGTCACCAAACAGATTGAAGCGATCCCTGCTTGTGTTGGGGATCACTACACTGAATTTTAGCCAGATTGGTAAACTATTGTAACACAGCTGGTCAGCTAGAGATTCCAATCAAATAATAGGCCTTTTTTGTGCTTTAGTTTTACTATTTCTCCTTTTTAAACTTGTTGGTTATCTGTTAACACGTGGGATACAATTTTCTATTCAAGAGCTTAGGGATTTGTTCCGTATCTTTATTTACACTGAAAGATAGCAAATTAATTACATAATGGACATATTTTCCTAAAGCACATTTTAATTCCTCTGTTAGTAACATGACTGACATAGGCTGGATGAACTCTTGTAAAATACTCCAGAATTTAGGATCCAAACTCCACAGCAGGTCACATAATTCTCTACTTTGTATTTGCCCCTGACATAGCAGCCTCTCTACAATTCCTCTGCATCTGTCCGCAGAAACTACGTTGAAACACAGGTGCTTTACATGCTTCACAAATGCAGTGGCTTCCATTGCCTTGTCTCTTTCCAACACACAGTCATTGGTTCTAATTATCAAGTGACAAGCCTTTCATTTAAAATGTACTATGTAGCTTTCTTTTAGTTTTCCTATGCATAATTACTTGAGCTAAATCTTTTAAATTTGCAATATACTTGGTCCACAAAGTTATTTTTATGATTCTTTCAGTTATATGAGAGGTTTTTTCTTACCTAGAAATATACTTCGTTTTATGAAGTTGCTTCTTAAATCATTTCGAATGCCAAAATTAGAGCTATCAAGTTGCATAATATATTTTTTAAAAAGATGCATGAAATACCGACCAGCTGTGATAAGGGAGGAGCCCAGCAATGCACAGCAGGACATAATTTCCAGTTCAGTAATCAGAAGCCTATTACGATCATCAGAGATTGAAACTGACATAATTTATTTTATCTGGCATTGATAGATTGAAATTAAAATATAAATGAATTAGATATGTTATAGGTAATTAGTTTTCAAAACTCCACTTAACTTAGGTGTCATACTTAGAGTGTAAATATCGTATCAAATATTATTTTCTGACTTTTCATGACAAGCAGATGGTCTCAACTCAGCGAGACAACCATAGAACAGGGAAAAAAACACAAAACACTCTATCTTTTTTTTTAAGCAACATCAAGCCAATTTAAAATAACTTTTAGCCCTAAATTTAAATATATCGCTCAGGCCAATGTCAGTTGAACATGTCTGTTCCTTAATCACAAGCCAGACATGTGTCTGACACAGTGACCCAGGGGGCTTCATAAGCTTGAGTTGTCATCTGAGGTTGAGGATCTCACACATATTTTAAGTGAAATGACCATTTGAATCAAGACTTTTGGCAATGGACTAAGAGATGATAATTGTCTAATTTCTAATAATCTCTTAAAAATTTTCTCAGATGGAAAATACATTTAAAATATTCAATTACTATTATAATCATTTACAATTTCTTTTGAATGCTGTATGGCAGGGGATCACATTTCATTCTTTTTCCATGTGAGTATCCCAAGATTGCAGCACTATTTATTGAATTGTTTGTTTGTTTCTTTCTTTCTTTCTTTCTTTTGTTTGCCTGTTTATTTGTTTTTGAGAAGTGCATGGGGAAGGAATCGAACCCTGGTCTCCTGCATGGCAGGCGACAATTCTACCACTGAACTACCTTGCACCCCCCATAATCATTTATAATTTAAAAAAATTCTGCATCAGGATTTCTACAGAACAGCTGTATTATTTGTTTCAATCTGATAAAAGCAAATGAAATGATGTCAGTCATTTATCTGGCTCAGTTTAGGTCATACGAAAATCACTAGCATGAAACTAGGACTGCATGGAGGTAGTGACTGAAATTCTTTTGTGTAATTTTATATTTATATAAGATTGATGCTCAAATTAGTACTTGGAACTTAAAATAGTAGATGAATGACCATAACCATAAAATTCAGATTCATTCTTGTTATGGGCTTTTGGATATGTTTTCTCCTGTTAAAAGTAAAACACTAACAGCTGATTCTAATGCATTGATAGCATTGAGACTGCTTTAATGATTAGTTATATTTAAATATTTTCTTTATTTTCCATTCATTCTGTCAATTTGCACTTAAATATCTTGCTCCAAAATAAAATTCAGTTAAAAATGAGCTAAAGGTCTGGACAAAACTAAAAGTAAATGATAGTGGGAAAACATTTTTAATGATGTTTGTTGAGTCTCACTTAGAGTAGTACATGAAGGAAAGGAATCTTAGTTAAATACGGTGGATATTATATTTGAGTTTACCTTTATTCATTCCTGAAATCTTTAAAAGTAGCAATAAAAGATTGAAACAGAAGAGATATCAACATAAATTAGAATTTTAGAAATTAGATGAAAAATCCTTAATACTTTATGTTTTAGCTTTCTCCATTTGGCTAAATATCCTCAAAGGAGGAACCGAAAGAAGCATTCTGAGGGTCAGTACAGCTTCTTAGAGAAAAATCAGTAATTGGAAGCACTGTTTGCCTCTGAAAGTGAAAGTTTTGGTGTAGCAGAAACAGGAGGGTATGAGAAATCTGCAAAACATGTAATGCAATTTCTTATTTTCTTCTTCTACCTTTACAGCTTGTAACTGACACTCTCAAACTTACGCAGAAAACAAGGTTAACTGTTTGGAAAGTTTAATATAGATTATCTCTACAATCAGTGTGTGACTGATAAGATCCTCTCACTAAAAGGTACACTGACTATTTGGATATTATAGGATGAGACTGAAAGCGTCCAGATTTATGCCAGCCTTTCCTCATAGCGCCATTCCTTGTCCAGCAAGTCATTGGATACTTATTTCTGGGGTAGTTTCCTGATTCAGAAAGAAATTTTTATTGATATATGGAAATCTCACAAAGAAATAGCCTAATTCCTACCTAAATACCATTGCAAGTGTCTGACCTGCCACCAGCCCCACCAATTTAAATATAATGTCCTATCCGTTTTTAAAACCTTCACTATTGACTCTGGACAGATAAACAATAATCATGTGATATGTGAAATGAGGTACTAAAATGGAAAAGAAGAAACAAAATTTATAAATGGAAGAAAAATAAATTTGAAAAGATAGACAAAATGTGAAGCAGAAGTATTTGTCAAAAAAGAAGTAAAATCATCACAAATAATATACAAAGATAACTGAAAATAACTTGCATTCATAAATAAAGAATAAGCTCCTTTTTTTTTTTTAAAGAAAACATCTGGTAAAGAGCTCCTGGAAATTAAGGATATTATTTTATAAATGAAAATTCAAAAGAAGCCTTACAGTTTTTCTGTGAAAAAAAAAAAACTTAGAGAAAGTAGATAGTCAGTATAATGATACAATAGAGAATATTGTAAATATAATTAGGAATGGTCCCAGATATTTAATATATTGCTAATATGTGTATAAGAGAGAATGGAAAAACTGTAAGGATAAAGAGCCAGGGAATTTTTCAGTATGCAAAAGAAATGATTTTCTAGATTTAAAGGTCCCACTGTAATATCAACATATTTCACAAAGGAATCACATCAAGGCATATCATAATGATATTATAGAAAAATGGAAAAAAATGACAAGCTCAAAAAGTTCTCATAAGGAAAAAAACAAAGAAACCATGATTACATGCAAGGCATCAGGAATCAGAATAGCATTCTAAATTAATGATAAAAATAAAACACAAAGACAAGGTCATCCAAACAATAGGTATTTTCCATCCTAGAAATCTATTGCGAGCTGAATTATCTCTTAAATTCTTTATATTCTCCTGTCTGCCTGTAGACACCATTGTCTTCTTGAAATTTAAAATTCAAGAAACTTTGAGAATGCAAAATTAATTGCATATTAATTTTTTTCTTTGCTGATACAATAATGCACTAGGTGGTGGTATTCCTGCCCCCGCCCCATCCCGGGGAGTACTTACAAAGTTCTTTAATCTCTACCTCATGATATTGACAACCTTCCCCAAAACATGCTAACTGTCTCTTCTTAGTTGTCACTCAATTGATTGTTCAGATTTCTATTATTATATTATCTTAGTTTGCCAGGTATACTATGGTAAATTCACACAAAGTTGGCTTAAACAACAGAAATTTATTATTTCATAGTTTTGGAGACTTGAAGTCCAATGTCAAACTATCGCGTTGCCATGCTTTCTCTCAGAGTGTCCGGCGTTCTGGTGATGGCTTTCCTGCAAGCCTTGGTGATCCTCGGCTTGCAGCTTGCAGATGCGTCTCTGCCGCCATCACACTGTGATCTCTCTCTCCTCTTCTGGCTTCTCCTAGTTGACTCTGCACAAATTTCCTCTTCATATCAGGAGGCTCTCTCTATGGATTGGGTCCCACCCTGATTCAAACTGGACTCATTCAAATAAGATCTTCAAAGATTATATTTACAAATGTGTTCACATCCATAGGGAACAGGGAATAGGAATTCAATGTGTCTTTTAGGGTAAAGGATTAGATTTACCACATATATTTTCAAATTACTTTAATTGCCTTTTAAAATGTCAGTCTCCTCTGCCTGACATAATTCTGATAAAGTAAGGAATTTGTAATTTTTGACTATCTCCAATCTAACAATGCTGATTACATAGGTTATGATCACATTATGTTGAATGGGAACATACACATTTTTAAATTTAAAAAAAGGACCAAAAATATGAAATTGAGTACATAGAGAAAAATTTCTCCACAGAATTATTTTGGAATGCAAATAAATATCTGGCTTGTCAATTCTATTTGCATCACTTTAAAGGGAATAAGTGCCGGCAATGGTGGCTTAGTGGCAGAGTTCTCGCCTGCCACGCTGGAGACCTGGGTTTGATTCCCAGTGCCTGCCCATGCAAAAAAATAAATAAATAAAGAGAATAAAAATGATATCAGAACCATGGCATTTAGGAAGTAAAGATACATTTAGCTAAAAATCAACCATTTGAGTCACAAATTTTGGAATAGAGTATAATGAATAAAGACTATAGCCCGGTGACTTAAAAGTAATAAATTATCACGAAAAAGATGGTTATAAACTGGGTTAAAAGTTTTTCAGATTTAAATATTCCAGGATAGGCAAGGGGTAGAGAAAAGAAAAAGCAACACAATAAACCTTTAATGCTAGATGACAAAACTTTAATTATTTTAGTGACTTTCAGAAAAGGCATAGGGGTACCACTGAGAACTAAAATGCTTTGTTAAGCTATTATCAGCCTAGCAAAAGCATATAAAACTGTATATTCTTATATCAAGAAGTAAAATCCTGCCATTGATTTACTAGAAGATGTGTAGGGCTTCTAAGCAAAATATGCACACAGAAACACTTAAATCTACCAATATTGTCCAGACAGTTTTATCATTATCTCAATGACAGCACTTTGAAATTTTAGAAGAGACTTGCCTATATACTAGCTACCAGATTATATTATATTAAATTTCTGCAAAGTCATTATTGGTCTATTCTTTGAGTATTACTCTTTAATAGTTCAAATTGTGAAATATAAAGGAGCAATCTTTAAAAAAATGAGAATAGTCCTCTTATCCTTTGTGTTAATTCTATTGGAAGAATTGTTGTTCAGGTTTCTTGTTTGTAAAAGACTGACTAATAACAAAAATGAAATTTATATACAGCATTAACTATTAAACTTCTTACATTTAGTAATATGTAAATAACATATTATATACATATAATTTACTTGACAAGCATTTATTTAATCCCTAATTTGTTTAAGGCAAAAAATTTGATATGTACTTTAAATCTTGATTTTTACAGTTCCTAATATTTGAACTTCACAGATATGTTAAACAATTAATTTGTCATGGAAACATGATAGTGGTGAGAGCGGGTAGGGTTAATAGCCAATCCAAAATAAATTCAACAGAACTGTGCAACAGCAACTCTTTGAGAATTTAAAAAAAAATTGCTTCCCTACCCACGGGGCTGATGCTGATGTATGGGTTCTAAGGCACTGTAGTATGAGCTAATGAAGAGCTACTTTCCAATGACCAGGTCTGGAAAGAAGAGATTCATGCAAATTATCAGATCAATAAAGACTACTTCAGTAGAAAACATAAATTTTTATCTTCAGGACAAGATAGAAAGAATGATTGCATTGATAACTGATACAGATTTAAATAGATAGACATTGATCTAAATGAAATTAAATCAGCAGTCTCTATTCATCTTGTTAGAGAGCAATTCCATCTCTGCTACTCTTAATCTTACATAAGATAATATAGAAATTGGACCCTGATTTAGGGCTAGGAAAAAACAGAAACCCTGTGAAGAATGGGGTACTTCATCACTGTGTCTTTGCCTGATGCTGAAGGCTCCTACTGAGATCTGGTCCTCCAGTATTGGCCAGGCAATCTTTCCTCAGCAGACTCGCGGGTACTTCTCATAACTGAACTGTGAATTTATTCCCTAAGCTCCTTGTTGTAGTTCTTAAGGCTGTAGTACCCAACATCAAAGTTCAAGCTATCCCACCTCAATCCCTGATTCAAAGTCAGGTGTGCAAGTGAGGTCCATGTTTCAATCATATGAAAACAAAAGTATTCTTTCTTCTCTTGGTTTCAGGGATATCCAATTCTCTTTCTGATCCAGATTCTTTTTCTTCTCACCCTCAATGCATTTTTTGATCTCATTCACAGTCACCCCAGCAAAACCCTTATTAATATTCTTCAAATCCCATGAATCAAAGTAGGGTTTTATTTGTTTCCTTCTTTTGTCTTACAGAAAAAATGGGGGGGTGTCACTGAGAGGTAGCTCAGATCTTTATGATAAATATATTGGTTGCTTCTTTACTATTTCTTGAATCAGAAAAAAAAATCAATATTGGCCTGATGTTAACTGATCAATGGGATGAGTGAATTTTTCTTTGTTCTTGTCATTTTTCATTTGAATAATTCTTGAAATCTTCCTCTAAAATATTATAATGCTGTCAATTGCTTTAAAGTTATATTAATATATCAACAATATGGTAGCCTGAAAGTAGGAGTAAAAGGTGAATTTAGCTCTATGACAGACTCTTTAACTCCCAAGTCTTCCTATTTCCAGAGTTTTCTATTATGGCTGATTCTTAGAGAGGAAAAAAAATGGCATTTTTGTTTTTGTTTCCCCTTAAATTGCTTCTGATGTCCTCATTCCCAGCCCTTGCTTTCTATATTATAGATGTTTGATATTTTATGACATTTCCTCCTTCTACTATATGGTAGCATACTGCCTTTTATAGGGGAGAATTAAAAATATAGTCTCATTGTCTTCCATCACACATATTCCCTCTGTATTATATATAATGCATTTACTCAATATTTCTATGTATTTTGACATTTCCCTAATTTTTAGTATCATTAGGTTATTCATTTTACTTGCAATGTACTTTATTCATTTGGTTGTATATTCAAGGAAAGCAGAGATGAGTGGGCAGTTTTGAGGTCAGTTGGGCTCTTTTATAATCTTATCTGGAAATCTTTGTTGGGGAAGAACACATTTATTATTTGCCTGTTGAGAAAAACACAATGTCTAAAAAATAAAATAAATAAGTAATAGGTTTTGGCTGTCAGTATAATTCAATAACTGTTTTAATTTGGGTTTTTACACATTACCTAATTTATTCATGCAATAAAGAGATAATGAAATTAATTCAAATTCATCTACTTTGTGTCCAAGTATGTACAAGTAGATACAGTTTGGACCTTTATCAAGACTCTAGATTTGCTTTCTTGTGATTCTGGTCTAATCTAAACTTCAGATGTTATCCAGACAAATTCAGTTTGTGTATTTTTTTCCAGGAATGAATCAGCATAGTTAAGGGGTCTCAAACATAAAATGATTACATCATTAGATGCAACTTAAAAATAAATGTTCTGACTGATCCCTTCCCTCTAGATTGGGTTAAAAATAAAAGATTAATTTTGGATATGACAATAGTGGTACACAGTATATATATTAATTGGCCTTACTCCAATCTATTCTTTCTTAAACTATCTTAGATACCTCACCTATAAGAATATTTTTGAGGCATAATAATAGAAAATCATAAAATAATCTGATCGATAAATGTGTGAGATGACTGAGAATAAAAAAGGAAATTAATCAAATTCATGACATGTAGTCCTGCAAATTGAAGTGACCAACTTAAGGGAAAAAAATATTATTAACATAATGGAATATAACTTTTCAAAAAAGTATGCTGTGAATTAGAAAGTAAAAAAGCAAATACTAAAGTTAAATATCCATAAATGGAAGTAGGCCACAGCTGCATAAAAACAAAACCCTTTTAAAACCAAACATTGCATTTTAATTGAATTGCCTGCTGAGCCAAACAAAAATCAAGTCTCTCCCAGAATCAGATTCTGGCTGTCATGCACTTTAAATGAAGGCAAGTAAAATGACTCTCCATGCTTCCAGAGAGTGTTATGGCTTTCACAGGGTTTTGGAAAGCTTTTCAACAGGGTTTTTTTCATAATTGTATTTTCCCTCAGGTTAAAAGCAGTCTTTAATCACAGTGTCTTTTTTATTCCCTCAGGTACCTCCCACCTGTGGTACATGAGAGACCACTGAGATGCACAGGAGGAGCCCTCTTTGCAAGATTCAAACTAATTTTATACAAACTTCATTGAGGTTTTAGACTATTGAATTTCTTAAGTATTGAAACTACCTTTTAAGAACTTTTCCAATTAGCAATTTGTCCTTCATGGAATCCTTTATCCTTTCTAAGTGCCGCACAAACTCTGTACTGTATGTGAGTGTGTGTATATATAGATATATACACACACGTGTGTGAATGTGTGCATGTGCATTATATCCAAACACATATCTATATGTTGTAAACATGTACAATGTATGGTTATAATCTAGATGCAATATAACAAGTTATGAATTAAATCAAACTATTTTATGGCAAGATATGTATTGTACAAAAAAGAGTCTAAACTATGTGTTCACTGTGAAGAGTAGTTACAAAGAAAACACTTATTTTGCCTCAACGTGATTAAAAAATAGAACAGAGTTCCTTAGAATCCCTCTCCATGTTCCCTTTTCCACCCTATGCTATCTCTCTAAAAGTCTAATTTGACATTTGATAAGTTTATCAAAAAGTTATCTGACTTTTATTTATTCATTGCTGAATATATTTCCAAACAATACTTTTAAAAAAGGATTTCACTTTCTGAAGTTGAAAAATGAAATCCAGCCAATTATTGACAAATATTCACGTAGCTTATTTCATTATGTTGAATTTGTTATTCACAGGTGTTTGGATTGGTCCCCATTTTTCTAAGATGTCTACTGTTAGAAATATTTTTCTATACTCCAGAATTCAAAATATATGCTGACCAGAAGTGAGGATCAGGTTGTGTATTTTATTTTTCTCTTCCTAGCTTAAATTCTTATTCCTATTTAAGGTTCATTTCCCCCAGAAGTGTAACAGTGATTTCCTCATTGTGGTGAAGACAGATGGAATAGGAATAGAGGATGCTATGCATATGTAGAGAAGATAAGGATAAGAACCCCAAAGGATGGAAGTGGAACTAGGAGTTACAGTGAGGGCTGAAGACCTTGAAGCCTATTCAGATTTTGAAGTTAGGGATGAAGGAGAGTCCAATAAAATTTTGACTTGAGGCAGGGCCATCTAAAGGGTAATTGTTAATTTTGAATTATCAGAAGTTTTTTTTCATGGATTCAAAAACTTTCAAGACTATACTTATTTTTCTCTAGAAGGTAGTACTGGACCTTTTCACTTTTCATAGTTGGAAAAGGCTATGACTCAGGAGTTCTACTCCTCCAAATCTATTCAGATTCTTAAATGGTAAGATAACCCCAGTCCTAGACAACATGCTTTGCCAACAAACCCGTACTGCCTCGCCACTGCCACCTTCCTCCCAGGCCACTTCCTCTCCATCCTCCCATCTCACGGCGCAGCTGGCACATTGCATGATGTTTCTTGACTCTCAGTTAAAACCAAATAGACCTTTGGTTCAGAGGTTTTTTTTGCTAGAGTTCTGATTACCTGGGTTTTGTGTCTCAGATTCCTTGGCCCTTCCCCATATATCATTGAAAATTAGTATGTATTCGTAGTACCCTCAAGGATATTAACTTTTCTAGGTTTGCTGCTTTGAGGAAAAAGTATCATAAGTGTCCTCAGTTTGGCAAAACTATGATTGGAATTCTTTATCTGCTTGTGCTTCCTGACGTTGGCCACATACAGAGCTGCTCCAGCCCAGCTGGAGGGATATTCTGCATGCTAATTTGAAAGCAGTTAATATGTAGGTTCATTTTTTGGCAAAAAGCAAACTGCTTTCCAAAAAGTTTTAAATTTTGCATATTTAGTTAATTAGAATATGGACTAAACTGCAATTACAAAAAGAGACAAAATATATAGTGATTTAGATATTTCTTTCTCTTTCACAAAGCATTCCGAAGTTGAACAGTCTTGGGCTAACAGCATCATTGTATTTCTGAAGTCATTCAAGGCCAAGGCCAAGGCCAAGAGAACTTTCCTGTTCTCTCACATTCTAGGCTTTTGTATTTTGCATGGTAGAAAGGCCTTGATTTCATTTCCATATTTGTATTCAGGGGCAGAGCACAGCAATAATATAGGGCAAGTGTCTTGTTTAAAATGAAATGATCTAAAAGTTACCATCATGTCTTTCACTCGTGTCTTGTTGGCATCTGTTTAGTCACATAGTCACATGAAACTTAAAGGAAGGAGAAAATTTGGTCACTAAATCGCGATATGTGTCCAACAGAAGCCTTCCTCTGGCTTCCCAAGTTTCTATGTCATCCTGTTCCCACACCTGGAATGCATTCATTCTTTACCCAAGAAGACCATCTAAAGTCCCATAGAATTAATGTGCTCAGCTTAATACCAAGGGTGACATCTAAATCTCTCAGGTTTTTTCCCATTAGATGTTTTCCAACAATTTTTTTTTAAAATCAATAGATCTGGGTGTGACTCATTTCTCTAACCACATTTAAACAAATAGGCATTATATCAATTACCTACATATATTCACAATCAATAGAGGGTAGTAAAAAGAAGCAGGATATGATGCACACACATATAGATATAAACCTTCCACTTAAAAGAAAAGAAAATGGAAAAAAACTCAGTGGTGATTTATTCATTGTAATAATAAAATCTTGCTAGGGAAGAGTTCCAAAGCTTCCACATTTTATATTGGAAGTAAGATTCTTGGTTTGAGACTGCTTCTGTCATTTGGAAGAAACTGATAAAAGATAATGCTGCACAAAGTAAAAAAGACACCAAATAAAATTAATGAATCAGATCAAAGTACCAGTGTCCAAATAATATGTCTGAATAATGTGACTCTCATAAAGAGTCAATAGATAAATAAAATGGGAATATTTTAGAAAATAAATAACATAAGAAAATTTTCCAGAATGGAAGGGCATGAGTTCCTGTGCTGGTTTGAAAGGATGTATGTCCCCTAGAAAAGCCATGTTTTAATCCTAATCCCATTTTTGTAAAGGCAGACATTTCTTCTAATCCCTATTCAACATTTTATGTTTGAAACTGTAATTAGATCATCTCCCTGGAGATGTATTGTAATGAAGAGTGGTTATTAAGCTGGATTAGGTGATGACATGTCTCACCCATTCGGGTGGGTCTTGATTAGTTTCTGAAGTCCTATTAAAAAGGAAACATTTTGGAGAATGAAGAGATTCAGAGAGAACAGAGCAGAACGACATAGCCACATGAGGCAGAGTCCACCAACCAGAGTCCTTTGGAGATGAAGAGGGAAAATGCCTCCCAGGGAGCTTCCTGAAACAGGAAGCCAGGAGAAGAAGCTAGCCGATGACACCATGTTCACCATGTGCCCTTCCAGATGAGAGAGGAATCCTGACTATGTTCACTATATGCTTTTCCAGATGAGAGAGAAACTGTGACTGTGTTTGCCACACGTGCCTTCTCACTTGAAAGAGAAACCCTGAACTTCATCAGCCTTGTTGAACCAAGGTATCTTTCCCCAGATGCATTTGATTGGACATTTCTAGAGACTTGTTGTAATTGGGACATTTTCTCAGCCTTAGAACTGTAAACTAGGAACTTATGAAATTCTCCTTTTTAAAAGCCATTCTGTTTCTGGTACATTGCATTCCGGCAACTAGCAAACTAGAACAGTGCCTAAATTTAAAAGGATCCTGAACAAGCACATTATGCCAGTTTGAAGCTGCTATGAACCTCAGAAAAGCCATGTATTTTCCTGAACCAATCTTGTTGGGTGGCACCTTTTGATTGGATTATCTCCATGGAGCTGTGGCATGGCCAATTGTGGGTGTGACCTTTTAATTAGCTGTAGATGTGACTCTGCCCATTCAGGGTGGGTGTTGACTAGCTTACTAGAGTACTTTAAAAGGGGAAGCATTTTGGAGAAACCTCAGAAGTAGGCTCTTGGAGAACAGCTGCTTCAGTGCTGAGGAGACACAGATAGGTGCTTGGAGTCCCAACAGAAAGAGCAGAAGTCTAAACACAGGCAGAACCCAGCAAATATCACCATGTGCCTTCCCATGAGATAATAAGCAGGCCAGAACCCAGAGTTTTGTCGCTGAGGAGATAAGTGAGGGCCCATGGATGCTTAGAGAGGAAACCACTGGTATCAGAAGCTGGAAGCAACAAAACCAGAAACGAGGACCAGCAGATGCCACACACATGCCTTCCCCGATCGGTCTTCCTTGAGCCAAGGTATCTTTCTCTGGATGCCTTAATTAGGACATATTATGGCCTTAGAAGTGTAAACTTGTAACTTATTAGATCTTCTTTTTAAAAGCCATTCCACTTCTGGTATATTGCTTTCCCACAGCATTGGCAAACCAGTACGCATAACTTCATCATTTTTTTCTTTAATCATGATGAAAAGAAGGTCTAAAAAAAGGGCTGAAAAAGAAAAGGTTCATATAAAAGAGGCTGAGAATGCATAAAAAAAAACTCAATATGACAATAAAACAAGACTGGGTAGATGGTGATAGAAGTGAGTATGTGTGTGGCAGATGAGGAAATAAAGGGACTGGTAGAGTGAAGAGATCAACTGCCACTCCCCATGATGACACATAAAGCTGAAGAATTAAGAGGTTGACATATAAGCACATTATTTATGAACGAGGAGATATATGCCAAAAGAAAGTAAAAGAGAAAATTGACTGCTTCTGGGAAGGATTGGTGGCAATGTCTGGTTTTTTCTTTAGCAAAATGTAAGGACTCAGGCTTTTTAAAGTTATATACACTTATATAGTTGGTAAAAATAATAATTAAATGGAATATATAAAAATATATTTCAGAATGTGGCACATACTAGGTACTTATTAACATCTAAATTCATATCACCACACCCACACATCCACTATTAGCTTTACCTTTCAGAACACTGATTGATTTTGTCTATGAAAAAGGATAATATTATATAATAAGCACATTTTTTTGCAAATGAAATAAATTATCTGTAAAATTTCTAGTGCAGAGCCTCCAGGGCATATTATAGAAATTAAACCTAATGTTAAATCTACCATTTCACTTGATGAGAGAACCAAATTCTAGAAAAGTTTTGTGATCTTCCCAAGTTCATAGGAAAAAAAGAGGATAGAATATTCAGATCAAAGCTGTCCTGAAAGAATGGCCTTTATTATACTACATTTTACCAGGTTTATTTTTATTAAACAGCACATTCTATTGTACACAGATGTGTCCAGTGAGATAATTAAGCATAAAAGCAAAATATCCCAGGGGAAAGACTTCATCTAAATCTCTCATTTTGATATCATTGTAAAAATGGGAAAGTAAAGTTACACAGGTATATATATAAAGAATTCCAAATTACCTATGTTTCTTTTCCTTTCTTTGCATTTCACAAAGGTTTAGTTTTTATATTAAAAAAAAGACATGGCCAAAATATAACATCTTTTACTGTCTTGTAATCATAAAAGTGATAGGGAATAAAAATGGAGTATTTCTGAGCATAATTTTCAGATAATTCTGATAAATGATGGAATTCATTAACTCAATTTTTCTTACTTCTGAGAAAACATTTATGATATATATATCTAAGTCCGATTTAGATTTCAATAGGATACAAAGTACACAGATATTAAAAAATTGTACTACCATCATGAATGTCAATGAAAAAGCAAGCTTACAAACATAAAGTTATAATAAAATTAATCACATATTACATTGCAATACACTTTCATTTTAGTTCACCCTTAATAGCATGAGATTTGGGAGATTGTAGAACAAGTTATCAATGACAGACAATTTTTCATTAGAGTTGATCAATCCATATTACATTACATGTGTCAGAGAAATGGACATAGGCAATAAATACTTGTATCTAAGCATAACTTTTCTGCAGGATAGTGTCTTATTGACTCTGAATAATAAATAGCACATCTTGATGGGGCAGTTTTGGATTTTGTCTGAATCCTGCTCATTCTGTGAGTGAGAAAAGCATTGATGGTGTCAATGGTGCTTTTGAAGGTGGAGAATTTATATACTTACATTTAAATACATTATAGTGTTACAAAGAGGAAAAACTGCATATAACTTATTTTCTATTGTCTTTCCAGTGCTTAAAACAAAGTACGGTATGTAGACCAGAGATGCATTCCTTCAATTATTCACTTAAATTTTACTCCTGAATTCACTAAATAAATATGTATCATGAGCCTATGCCAGCTAAATTCCATATTTATGTTGAGACTAGAATATGGAAAAAAGGAAAACTTTTTTCTCTCATGGAGTTTAGAAGCTAGTAGGAGGAAATAGACAAAACACATTAAAAAACTAAAATATAGGACAATTCAAGGTGGTGATAAATAGTATAGAGAAAAATAAATTAGGGAAAAGGGTAGAGAATGCCAGGAACAAGTTTAGATGGGATTGTCTGAAAAAGCCTCACAGAGAAGATGGGATTTTGGCACAGATTTGAAAGAAATGAGACACAGAGAGAGACTCATGTGAAAAGCAGACGAGAATCCCAGACAAAGAAAACTATGAGTTCAATGTTTCTGAGTCTAGAGGTAGCTGCAGTGTTGATGGATTAGAATGATCAAAGGCCACAATTAATGAGAGATGAATTCTATGAATTTAAGGGATGTAGGGCAAATCATTCAGTTCATTTTGAGTTAATGTTTAGACGTTGGCTTTTCTAATGAGTGAGAAGGGAAGCTGTGCTGGTTTGAAACTATTATGTGCTGCAGAAAAGCCATGTTCCTCTAATCCGATCTTCTGGGTGCAGAAGTTGTGGGTGGGAACTTTTGAATAGGTTGTTTCCCTGGGGATGGGACCTTGCCCATTGAAGGTGGGTCTTAATCTATTTACTGGATCGTTTAAGAGGGAGACCCTTTGGAGAAAGCATAGATGCTTGGAGAGCAGACACAGTGAGCAGAGAGATGAAACCAAGAGACACATGTTTGGAGATGCTGGGAAAGCCATTTGAAACCAGAAGCCTGGAAAGAAGGACAGCAGATGTTGCCATGTGCCTTCCCATGTGACAGAGAAAACCCGGACTTGCGTGAATGCATCCTCTTGTTGGTGCCTTAATTTGGACAGCCTTAGAATTGTAAATTTCTTACTTTATAAAATCCCCTTTATAAAAGTCAATCCATTTTTGCTGTATTGCATTCCAGCAGATTTACAAAACTGAAACATAAGCCTTTGGTGTATTTTGAACAGTAGAATGGTCAATCAAAGTACCTTTTACTTGGCTTACTTTGCATACTACCTTGAGAGTTGACTGAAAAAGGACAAATTCAAAAGCTTGGGAAATACTTAGGATAATATTGCAGTAATTCAAAGAAGATGTGTCTAAACTGGTGGCAATGATTATTATGGAAGTGTATAAATGAAACTTTCTCAGTATGTTTTTGAATATAGAGCTTATAATGTGTACTAATCAACCAAATACAGGTTGTGTAAGAAAGAAGTCAAAGGGTGCCCGGGTACTTCAGTGGTAGAATTCTTGCCTGCCATGTGGGAGAGTTGGGTTCGATTCCTGCCAAAAACAAACTTGCCAAAAACAAACAAATAAACAAAAATCCAACAAGTGGTACTGCAATAACGGGATACCTACATTGAAAAAATGAAATGTGACCCCTGCAATACAGCATACAAAAAAGAAAGAAAGAAGTCAAATAATGCTGGTAAATTTTTAACCTAAGAAACTAATGGAAATTTGTTACCATTTACTAAGATGGGTAAAGGGACAAGAAGAGCTGGCTATAGGGGAAAGAACAGCACTTCAGGCTTTGGTATTTTAAGTAGACATATAATTGGTGATATCAAGTAGAATGACAGTATGCGAATCTGGCTTTCAGGGATCTGTCAGATTATATAAATTGAAGAAATTAGCATACAGAGATCATTTAGAAAAATATGAAAATGGTTGAATTCACTGGGTGTGTGCAAATAGAAAAGAAGGGAGGGCCAAGTACTAACCTTAGAGAACGCCATGCTTAGACAACAAGGTGAAGAAGAAACAATAGAGGTGATTGTGAAGAAAAAGGCAGAGAATTAGGTAGACACTTGAGGATCAGATTTTTGAAGGCAAGGGTGCAGAAACTGTTTCAAGAAGGATAATATAAGTGTTTGGGACATAAACTGCTCATCGTCAAAGAAAATAGGGAATAAATTTTAACTCTGGGTTTAAAATAGTGAGGTCATTGGCAATTTAGAGAAAATTTTATTGGAGTGGACTTGAAAGATTGGACACCTAGACTAAATCCCAATTGGTTTTGGCATATGATCATCTTTGTACATTATTGGATTCATTTTTTTACTGTTTTGTTAAGGATTTTTGAGTCTCATGTCATGAGAAATATTGGTCTGTAATTTTGTTTTCTTATAGTATTTTTATCTGATTTTGGTGTTAGGGAAATGCTGACCTTATAGAATGAGTTAAGAAGTGCTCTATATACTTCAATTTTTGGAAAACACTGTGAAGAATTGGTAACATTTCTTCCTTAAATGATTGATAGAATTCACCAGTGAAAATATCTTTACTAGATGCCTTATTTTTTGGAAGGTTGCTAATTGTTAATTATTTATTCAATGTCTTTAATGGATACATGCTCATTCAAGTTATCTTTTTCTCCTTTGAGTTTTGGTAGTTTGGGTTGTTAGAAGAACTTGTCAATTTCATCTGAATTATCAAATTTATTAGCACAGAGTTTTCTAAATATTCCTTTGTCCTCCTTTTAATGTCCATAGGATCACTAGAAATTATTTATCATTTCTGATATTAGTAGTCCTTTCCATTTCTGTTTTCATTTAGTTTCCTTGTTTATTCTGATTGGAGATTTACAAAGAGCTAGTTTTTGGTTTTGATAATTTTCCCAACAGTTGTCCTGTTTTCAATTTCACTAATTTCTGCTGCAATCCTTATTATTTCTATTCTTCTGCCTACATTAGTGTTAAATTGCTCTTTTTTTCCCTATTTGCCTTAGATTTTGAGATTGGAAGCTGAGGTTATTGCTTTTAGATCTTTCTTCTTTCCTAATATATTCATTTTTTAAATTTCTGTTCAGATTTCTTCTTTTATCAATGTGTTATTTTGTCGTGTGTCATTTAATTACCAAATATTTGAAGTTTTTTAATCTATTTCTCTGTTATTAATTTCTAGTTTGATCCCATTATAGAAGAACATACTCTCTGTGATTTCTATTCTTTTAAGTTTGCTCTGATGTGTTTAAATGTCCAGAATGTGGTCTCTCTTAGTGAATGTTCGATGTGTGAGCTAAGAAAATGTGCATTCTTTCATTGTTGGATTAAGTATTCTATAAATGCAATTCAATTAATTTTATTAATAGTGCTGTTGTAAATGCCAACTATATCCTTACTGATTTTCTGCCACTTCTATCAACCACAAAATAAAGGGTGTTGAATTCTCCAACTATATTAATGGATTTGTCTGTCCTTTGCAGTTCTTTTAGTTTTTGCCTCATGTATTTTGATGGTCTGTTGTCAGATGCATACGTGCTATGAATTGTTATGCTCCAAGGAGATTTGACTCTTCTCTAACTATGTAATAACACCTTTATCCTGGATAATTTTCTGTTTTGAAGTCTGTTTTGTTTGAAATTAATACAGCTACTCCAAATTTCTTTTGATTATTGTTAACAATAATGTATTGGTATTATATTGTATATCTTTCTCTACCTCTTTACTTTTAACCTATATCTTTTTATATAGTATATAATATTTATATACAGTATATAGAGCATTTCTTAACTCATTCTATAAGGTCAGCATTTCCCTAATTTCAAAATCAGATAAAAATACTGCAAGAAAAGAAAATTACAGTTTTTGGCAGGGCCAGTCTTCTTAAGTCAGTAGTATACTGCTGATGGCATTCCTCCATCACATGGTGATATGCTTGTTCTCCTCCCAAGCTTTCTCTAACTTCTGGCTTCTTTTATAATGCCTTCAATAATATAGATTGAGATCAGATTCAGTGCACACACCTTAACTAATAATAGCATCTTCCAAAAGGTCCTAGGTATAAATGCCTACACACCCACAGGAATGTGGATTAAGATTAAGATCATGTCTTCTGTGGAGTACATATTTCAGTCCCCAACAGTGGGTCTTGTTTTTTGTTGCTGTTTTGTTTTTTTTAATACACACTGACAATCTCTGTCATTTACTTGGTATATTTAGGCTATTTATATTTAATGTGCTTATTGATAGATTTGTATAATATCCATAATGCTTGTAACTGCTTTTTATTCATTGAACTTGTTCTAATTTTTCTTTCTTCTTTTCCTTCCCCGAGTTTTTTCTGTCTTCTCTGGTTTTAATTAAGCATTTTTTATATCATATTTTCTCTCCTGTATTACCATATCAATTATACATATCTCTAGTGTTTTTGGTGGTTGCCCTTGAGTTTGCAATATACAATTATAACTAATCTGAATACATCTTCATATAACACTCTATTGCTTCATGATTACTGCAGGTAATAAAATGGTGGAGTCCCATCATTATAAATAAATTATATTTACATCTATTATCTATATACTGTAATGACCAAATGCATTATTACTGTTATTACCTTGAAAAATATGGTTATTATATCAATTAATCATAACAAAAATAAAAGATATTATTAAATTCATTTGTTCTTTCTCCAGTGTTCTGTCTTGCTAAGTTTCTGACCTGTATCATTATCCTTTTCCCTGAAAACATTTTAAAACAAAACCTTCTAGTGCTGACCTCCCTGTTTTTGTTTGACTATGAAACTCTTTATTTCACTTTCATTTTCTAGGATAATTTCACTGGGTATAGAATTCTAGGTGTCTTTTTTTTAATTAATTTCAATATTTAGCCATTTTACTTCACTCTCCTCTTGCTTAAATTATTCTTGTTAATCTATAGATAATTTTGTTTTCCTTTTCTTGGTGCTAATTTCAAGACTTTGTCTTTGTTGTTCTGCAATTTAGATATGATATACTTAAGTGCATATTTTTGGTAGTTTTGCTTGCTTGATATTCTCTGAGCTTCCTAGATCTGTGATTTGCTATTTGTCATTAATTTTGGATAATTCTTGGCCATTATTATTTCAAATATTTCTTATCCTCCATTCTTCTCCTTTCCCTTTTGTTATTCTTATTATATGTATGTTAAACCTTTTGAAATTCTCTCACAGTTCTTGGATATTCTATATTTGTATATATTATCTTTTTCATTCTGTTTTCTTGTTGCCTATTGGATTGGGAAGTTTCTACTGATGTATCTTCAAGGTCAGAAATCCTTACTTTAGACATGCCCAGTCTACTGATAAGATTCTCAAAAGCATTCCTCATTTCAGCTACAATATTTTGATTTCTAGCATTTCCATTTGATTCTTTCTTAGATTTCCATTGTTATCTTACATTACTCATCTGTTTTTACATGAGGTCTGCTTTTTCCTTTAGTATCCTTAACATATTGATCATAGTTAATTTGTCTAATATTTCCAAAGTCTGATCCATATTTGAATTTGGTTCTGATGATTCCTTTGTCTTTTCAGACTGAGTTTTCTCTTGCTTTTTAATATGCCTTGTAAGTTTTCATTGAAAGCCTGACATGATATTTCAGGTAATAGTAACTGAAGTAAACAGGCTTTTATTTTGAGGTTTTAAGTTTATGTGGTTCAAATATGGGCAATTTTTAATGTTTGCTGTAGCTGTGGGTATCAGAATTCAATTTCCTCGAGTGTCCTTGTTCTTATCTCCCCCATTGTTTTGTATTTCCCTAAAAACTTCTTGTTAAATATAGTCTGTGCCTTGCAGTTCTTTCAGTGCTATTCATTTTAAAAATATATATATATTATTTTACTGGAGAGAACTCCAGTATATGTGGCCAAAGGTGTGAAAGAGCAACATTCCGTAATATTATAATAAAACCTCATGATTTTAGTAGAGTTGGCATATGTCCCTGGGTTATGGCTGTCACAAGTGTATCTCAGCTTCTATCTCTCCTTTATGTGATGCAGGAAGCCCACAGAGGAGTGGAGTTGCATGATTTCCCTTTCTCTAGCATAATAAGTTTCTGTTAAAGCTTTTCACTGAGCCATCTTTGTTATGAAAAACACACTGAATATTTTTTTTTCAAGATCATTACTTTTCCCCTCCCCCTGCCAGAAACAAAAAGTTTTCTTCTTGTTTTTTACCTCCTAGGTTCTTCACTGTAAGAAACTGGTGGATTTCCTAGATGCAAGACCTATGAAAGTGTCAGCATCCCCATTATTGTAGCCAACAAGAGTCTCTTACTCTCAGGCTAGTCCACACCCCACCTCCAGTAATTTGTCAGTTACTGTTTAAATGTTTCTACCAGTTTATGGCTTCAACAGCTTCTGCTCCAGGTAAACTGATTTGAGCTGTGATTTTCTATTTCTGCCTGTCTCTCCACATTTTGGAGCAGTAGTTTTTCCCATGACTCAATTCCCTCATATTTGCAAAAAAAAAAAAATTTGATTTTCAGCTTGTTGATTTTTTTTCCCACTACACAAAAACCAGTGGTTTTACTTTCACATTCTATAGTTCACTATATCCACCATGCCAAAGTTTGAGGTGTGTACTTGTGTCCTCTAGGTTGCATGGTGGTAATTGTTCGATAGTCAGAACAACATAGAAAAACTAACAAACTTACTATTTAAGAAATAGTGCAGCTAGAATGGTTCTCCTCATTGTGGCAGGATCTTTTGTTAATGCATGCCTTTATATTTCTATGATCTAAAGAAGCAATCATGACTTTGAGAGATGCTCCCTGTTTCAGCTAAAGATTTTCATGTTATTTATGTTTTGTTTTTCAAGACTCTGGGTCAGTCCCTTTTCCATAACATAATTATTCTATGAGAAATAATTTTTGTTTGTTCTCTTGTTTACTTCCCAATTCAAAGTTTTCTGCCTTCAAGTGGGAATAGTTTTCCCAAATTTTGCTTAAGGATTATTGAAAATTCTCTTTCCTGTTACATAAATCATATGCAAAGCACTTAGGACAACTTCTAGAACACAGTGAGTAAACAGGAAAATGTTTGCTATACCTGTTACTTTCTCCTTCTTCTATCACACAGTGACTAAGAATCAAGATACTAAGTAAGTTTTGTGTAATTCTAAGGCCAGGACCTTCTCTTCCATATCATGTTGCCACCAAGCCTTAAAATAATGGTATACTAAAAATTTTCCAATATTTCCTTTTTTTTTTAATCAATTGCTATTTTAGACTAAACATTGTACATAAGTTTAGGAGCACATGTAATGAATCCTCTAAAGATATCACCATTCTTTAAGTAGCATAGTTTTAGGAGTTACTGTTTTATATTGAATAACTATAACAAATACTTTCATCTCACAAAGCACTTTGCTAAACTTTAGCCCACTTTAATTTTCAGCTAAATCACTTCACCTATTTAAATGAGCACAAATATTTTTGATGAAATTACTTTCATCTAGGTTCTTCCAGATAAAAGAATTTGGCAATTAATCTAGTCTAAGAAGTGTTTTTCCTTATATCACCTAGATTTTGCATATTTGATTCTTTAAGACCTATTTCCATTGTAACTAAATGAAAATCCATAGTAGTTTGTGACTATTTGAAATGATTTGCATGTATCTTAATATATTAACACTTCAAAACTAACATCTAATTTTCAGAAAGAGAACTTATGATGTGAATGTTGCAATATTATTATAGCAGACTTTATTAATTAGCCCCTGAAAAATTCCCCTAGAGCCTTTTCTTCCATACTTTTCTGAAAGAAATTATGTTTGTTTGTTTTTTTCCCTTCCCACAGGGATCAGGATAATACTCAAATATTGCCAAACCTGTTTCCAATGCACATATTATCAAAAGATGTTGAATTATGACTTGAATCGATTGAAAAAATGATGCACACACAAAGAATGTTTAAGGGGATTTTAGAATTCATTTTTCAGTTTTTATTTTTGTAAAAGAAGACCCCCAAATTTTCTAATTAGTTAGAGAAAACTTGGTTAATTAAACTCTTTCATGTAATGTCAAAATATTCCCTCAAATTTTTTTGACCAAGTTTGTTTGGGTTTTGAAGTATCTCCTTGATAAAATAGCACTATTTGCTATCTTTTAGGGTAGATTAATCAAATAGAATTGGAAATATGGAATAATTAACTTATTTTAAATCATGCCTTCAATGTACTTTTAACCACAATATCCAGTCCACCAGTATAATATGTGTAATGCCTTTAGCAGCAGATGTTATATCAGTTAAACACTAAACATAAATCTCAATGGTGAGGCACACATAATCTTGAGCCAAATTGAAAAAGCACAAGTGTCACTTCCACCACCAGTTCCTTACTGTGAGGTATTATTTAACATCCCCGGGCCTCAGGTTCCTCCTTTGCAAAATACAGATAATTCCAGTACTTACATCAGTAGACATTGTGATAAGTAAATGAAGCAAAACACGTAAGACTTTTTGAACAGTGTTTAGCAGGTATAAGCACTAGAAAACATTAGCCATTATTGAATTTTTAGATTAAATTTTGTTTTATGACCTACATGCAGATAGTAATTAGTGTGATATCTGTAGAATGTAATTCTACTTTGATTAGTTCTCAAAACTAATGTGAACATTCATTTTAAAATTTTATCTAGTGTTTTCAATATTATTATTATATTTATATCTTAAATTTATATCTTATTTCATTCTCCTTACTATGAACTCCCTGGAGGCAAAGACAGGATCATGTCCACTGCTATTTCCAGCACCTAGCATACAACCTAACATATAGTAAATGGTCAATTAATTTCTTAAATGAATCATTAAATGTACATAATTTTCACAATTTTTAGTATTTATAAAGAGAGACTCTAGCCTGAGATTGGTAATTAACTGTGGTAAACCAATTTATTATAGTTGATCATAGAACTTTTTATTTTTATGAAAAGTCTATTCCTTATTTAGCCCAGATTACGAAATATGTTATGTGTTTAAGTAATTTCTCTTAGAAACAGTGATTGAATTAGTAAATAATTTCCATTAAGGCCTGACACTGCTTTCCTTTATACTTACTAATCTCACAGGGCGATAAAGTTGTTGTATAGATGAAATTCTTAACTGCTCTTCGTCAAAATATTATCTCAGCTATCCTGAGATCATCTCACTGGAAAATGTAGAAGCAAAATACTAAATATGAATCTACAAACAATAATTTTTTAAACCTGCTAATTACTTTTAGTGATCATAATTATACCCCGAAGTCAGTAAGTGTTCTTAAAGTAAAAGTTATCTTTAAGCAAGTGTATAACTTTCACAGTTACAAAAAAGCATAAAATATTTTTACAATTAAAGACATTTTCACTCTTATGAATAAATATTATAAAAATTGTATATTCAATCAAGCACTGTGATGCACTGTTCTGTGTGTTAATCTGAGTTAAAGGCTGAATTAAATAATTGCATGGTGTGCGCATAAAAGCATTTTTAACATTATCCTGACTGAATATATTACTATGATACATTTTCAGATTAGTGTCAGAAAGTGTATGCTATTACATTTGTAAATTAAACATAATCATAGAGTGACATCTTTTGTGTGTTAAATTTGCAAGTAATTAGCAGATTCATATAGGAACATGCCATTTAAAAACTTATTTATTTATCAACATTGTTGATAATTCTAACACGTGACATCCTCTCATTAACTCTTCATTACATTTTTATTAATATGCTAGGTGTTTAGTCAAAAACAAAACTTAATTCCTTGAGGTTAATTTTTGCTTTCCAGGAAAGTCAATTTCTACATACATAATCAATATCATAAATAAAATTTTAATTAAAAATCCAAACACAAACTAATCCACAAACAATTGAAGTCACTTTAGTGTGAAAAGTTAGAACATCTCCATTACTGAAGAGAAAAAAAACTACACGCATGAAAGAATGCCCTAAATAAATCTGTTCATACTTAGATTGAGTGCTTTGCTGTATTCTGTCCCTCACCTGTAGTATAAAATATACTTCAATAACTATCCTTAGATCGTTTATTCCTTTTCCAGTCTATTCTCTACAAAACAAAAGAAATGATCCTTGGTAAACAAAAATCCGAAGAATATCTCTTCTCTGTTTGCACTCTTTGACTGGCTTATCATTATGCGATGTATACAAATCTAAGCTCTTGCGTCTGTCAAACATGTATTGCAGGTGTGGCATAACTTCCTCTCCTGCTTTAACTCCTGCAATCTCCAGTTCCTGTCATGCTAATAATGTCCTCTGTCTTTTTTCATACCAAGGTCTGATGCTATCATGCCTGTGTTCTTATTTTAGATGTGTTCTTTCTTTTAGAATTTCTACCCCTAAACTCTTCATCCTGACTCTAACCCAGCTAAGCTATCGATTTTATACGTGGCTCCTCCTCCTTATTGCCACCTTAAGTCTGTGCTCAATTTTTGCACTTACTGCACATATTATGTCATATTTTAAATGTCTCTTTATGTATCTGTATAAATGGATCATTAATCCATCATGAGTAGGGCAAAAGTCTTATTCATATTTAAATCTGCCATTCTTAGTACATCCTAAACACATAAAATTTCCACTTCCTCAATTTTCTATTTGTATAAAATTAGGAAAGTTTCTTTTCTATTTTGAGTCTCATTTCCTTCATGTAAAAATTGAGGCTAAAGATATTTTCCCACCCAAAGTGATATTGCTGGAATTACATTTTGGAGAATTAAATTGAATGTGTAAAATTGACCATTTCCTTCTGTAATAATGGTTGAATAAATGCTATAGTTTTACTTATTTTTATTACATAAAAATAGTATCTGTTACATCACTATTGAGGAATAATGAGTGATGAGAAAAAGACATAAATTGAAAATAAGAGTATATCTTTAAGTAGAAAAATGCAATTGGAGAACGAGTCAATTTTTCATTTTTTGATAAATAGAAACACAGAGAAATAATTTTATTTTATTGCTTTTGCCGGGTGGCTTTTGCATGTTTAACACATGCGCCTACTCATAGCTTATATGTGCTATTTCTTCTTCAGGAAATATTTTTCTCCAAATATATGCATGGCTCATTCTCTTGCTTCATTCAAGTATCTTCTCAAATAGCTCATCCTGACAAATATCTTCATGTCTCACTGCCTCTTTACCTTGTTTTATTTTTTTCATAGCATATAAAACTATCAGATAGTATATGTGATCTTTGTTACTCTTATCTTTGACTAGAATGTTTTATCAGTGAAATTCAGAGACCTGTCTGTTCAAATCACTGCTCTCTCCTCAGTAGCAGCCAGAACAGTAGCCTAACATGCAGTTGGTGCCAAATAGCCGATTGAGTGAATGTGATTTGAGAAGCATTGAAATCTTACTCTGACAATTTTCCTTCTCAGAAAGAAAAGAGAAATACAACCATTATTCAAAAATACTTGAAAAAGTTTCTAATTGTCCAAAGGAAAAAATCAATATTCTGAAGAGAGGAGAAAGAGAAACAGTCAAAGGTGAAAAGGCTGATAATAACTGATTTCAGCATGAGTCCTGAGCAATTGGTTATGTCCTGGTTAGGGTGATCATAATATTTAGTCCCCAAATGGAGGCATTTGAGATTGAAAAGGGCACTGTAACAATTATACAAGGACAATAGTCATAAACCAGTACTCTTCTGGAAAAACTAGGACTGTTACCTAAGTTTTTGGTAATTCTTTCAAATATGGAGTTACTTAAATCATGTACACATTGATTTCCTCATTCTGTGGGATGGAGATTATAATAACTCATTTCATAAAGTAATTGTGACTATTAAAGAGTTTATTTCTATAAAGTTCTTAGTAAGGTATCTTAGAAGATTTGTGTTAATAAATATCAGACGTTGTTATGATTGCCATTATTATTGATGCCATTATTATTTCTACTAGACTACTTATTAATACTATGAGACTAGCCAAGAATAAATATTTGTATTGTATATCCATGATAAAGAAGCTTGTCTAAAAATTGCATGAAAAAACAAATTACACCACTGCATGTTTACTTTTAGTATGACTATATGAGTTTTGTTTTACCCATATTTTATTTCCACAAACATTTGTTGAATGTCAGTGATGTGCTAGTGCAATTTTTCAAATTGAAGGGCATAACTGAAAAAAAGTTTGTTCTCAAGACAATTACAATAATACAAACAAGCAAATGGGCAGCCACAATACTTCAATAGTTGATAAATGAAGTGGTATAAATTAGAATGAACTATAAGAATATCAAACAAGGTATTCAAAACTGTCAAGATTAAAGAAATATAAGAAAACATATACTGAAGAAGATAATAACTGAGTTCATTCTGAAAAGATAAGTAGAAAAATTATAAAGTAAAGAAAAACTTATGGGCTTGTGCTTCTGATTAATTATTATGAGAATATATATTCCCATAGTGATTTTTAATATTTTACTAGACATGAGATACATTAACAAACAGGAAAAATTATTTTATAATGCATAGCTGAGACTTCCTCTCCTTAGTATATCACTTAGTGTTGCATCAAAAAATGTTCTCATGCTAATAAATACAAAATACAGAAAATTACATAATACAATCATATTTTAAAAGGCACTCAAATATGTGGGAGCAAGATGGCCTAGAGAAATTAAATTATATAGAGGAGAACATGTCCACGATAGTCTGATAATTGTTAGCCATGTACCACACTGTGGATGTTTTCTAGTTCTGAATATGGGCTGAAGATTAAATCTGGCCCAACAGAAATCATTTGTTGAGGAAGAGATTCCAACAAACTAAATGGTCATACAAAGATCAGATTGAAAATTTAAGAAGATTGTAATACGATGCTTATTTTCCCTACAAACATTTACTAACTTCCTGGAATCTAAGGGAAGGTTGAGAACTAGACCAAAAGCTTAAAAGGTAGAATGCAATCTCCTGAAGTCTTCCAGTGTGTATAGGACAAAGCTAATAGGAGACAGGGAAAGCCTTAAGCATAAGGTCATTTTACCAATCAACATATTTGCAAACTTCGAAGCAATTTGGAGTTGGAAACTAGCAATCTGGTGCCTTAGTTTGGCAAACTACTATGACAAATTTCACATGATGGGCTGGTTTAAACAAGATTTCATTGGCTAAGAGTATTGAGGCTAAATAAGTCCAAAATCAAGATATCCACAAGAAGAGTTTGTGGGAAGATGATGAGGAGAGAGCTCAGGACTAAGTCTTTCCAGCAGAAAAACTATTAAACAGGCAGGAACTGGCTGAAACAACTATTTTAACCTCTAGAGGTCAGAAGAACACTATACAGCATCCAGGCCCAGGAAAAAGAGGAAGAGACTGACAAATTGCAGTAATGAACAGTCATTCATGTGGTAGTTAGTAGCACCCCAGCACCCATTCTCACAATAGGCCACTGGGAAGTCCAGCTCCAGTAAGCTAGCTGGGGACAGAAAGGCATGAATGCATCTTCTTCCACAAGGCCAGGTGTGGACATGGCCTATCACTGGTCACAGTATTTGATTAGTGATTTCGGATCATTTGGCTATGAGGACAGCCATTATTTCAATCCACTCCAGACATAGGCAGTGGTGGCCATGGCTTCAATCTGCCCTGGATAAAGGCTGTGGTGAGAAAATCTAAAGATGTTAAGCCCACTTAGGGCTGTAGTGGACAGTTAGTTGAAGGGCTAAATTAGCTGAGCACACCAAGGAAGCTCAGCATTGAAACATTGAAGAAGTAGCTCTTGATACCCACCCTGTTCCCTCACCAGGGTACTCTGGAGGCAGTCTGTGCTCCCTTTGTGGGTCTCTATTCCTGTTTCAGCTGGGAAAGACTGACATGGGAATGTCATCACTGGCATGCCCTTCATCTCAGTACTTACCTCCCAGATAAAAGCAGTTTGAGACAGTGAAGGGAGTGAAAGAAACAATAGAGGTGGACAGGCTGGGCACAGGCTTGAAGGCTTCAAACACCCAGGAGAGGGAGGTCTGTCTCCAGGGAAACTGAAGGGACAATCAAACTCTTCCAAACAGGGGCTCTCTAAAAACCTAACAAACAAAAGTTCAGGAAAAGACACAGGCCCAGAAGAACATGGAAAACCCTGCACACTGCAACCACCTTGGACAGACCTTCCTGATAGAAGGACTGAAGCTCAAGAAAATTTCTGTCTTATCTATTCTTGAGTAAAAGAAACTAAAATAATGGTCCATCCACAGGATGATGATAAAAATACAGAAAACACCCATGAAGAAGACCAGAATGTGGACACACAACCAAACAAGTCTTTAAAAAATGATCTTAAAAATGCTCAAGGAAATGAAGGAAAATGTCAAGAAAGGACTAAAAGATATGAGGAATAAAGAATGAGTAATATAAGAATCTTAGTAAAAAGACAGAAAATTTTAAAAGGAACCAAACTATTGGAGATGAAGACAATAGCTGAAATGAAATGTCTCTAGTGGTGTTCAAGATCAGTTTGGAGCTGGCAGAAGAATGCAAAATCACAATGAACTCAGCAACAAGCCACTTGAAATTAGTCAGGCTGAAGTACAGAAAGGAAAATGAATCATAAAAAGCAAAAATACCTTAACACATCTCTGAGACATCATAAAGCATATCAATATGTGCACTAGGGGAGTCCCAATAGGAGAAGAGAAGAGAAAGAGGCAGAAGGAATATTCAAAGAAATAATGAAAGAAAACCTCCCAAGTTTAGCTAAAGACATGAGTATGCAGCACCAAGAAGCCCAGAGAACACCAAACAAGAAAAACATGTCCTGCCATATATTTATCATACTATCAAATGTAAAGCACAAGAAGAGCATTCTGAAAGATGCAAAAAGAAAGCAAAGTATTATACAAGGGAATCTCATTTAAATTGTGTAACAGTCTCTCATTAGAAACCATGGAGGCAAGAAGGCAGTGGGTACTTAAATGCTAAATGAAAACAATTGCTTTTCCAGGAATTTTATATCCAGCTAGACTGACTTTCAAAAATGAGGGAGAGGAGTGCATGTGTCTTTCAATGGTAGAATTCTCGCCTTACATGTGGAGACCTGGGTTCAATTCCCAGAACACATACCACTCTGCCAAAAAAAACCTAAAACAAAAAAATACAAACATAAAGGAAGAGAGGTACAAGAGTAGTTCAATGGTAGAATTCTCACCTGCATGCAGGAGGTCTGGGTTCCTTTCCTAGGCCCATGCACCTCTCCCTCAAAAAATGAGGGAGAGATTAAAATATTACCAGATAAACAAAACTGAGGAAGCACATCACTCTAGACTTGACCTACAACCAACACTAAAGGGAGTTCTTCACACTGAAAAGAAAAGACACTAAACAGTCACTCAAAGTGGCACATAGAAATAAAGATCTATGGTAAAGGTAAACATTTTGGTAATTATAAAAGCCAGTGTTATTGTAGTATATTGTTTGGCATATAACCCTCCTTCTTACTTCCTATAGGTTCAAAATTAAAATGCATGAAAAGTAATAATAAATCTATCCTTCTGAAATATAATGTATAAAAGAATAAGTGGTATTAGCTACAAAAGAAGGTAGGTAGACACAGGGATACAGGAAAAGTATATGTGCATGTTATCGAAGTTTTGTTGGTGTGTAAGCTGTTATGTATCCCAGAAAAGTCATGTTCTTTTAATCCAGTTTTGTGGCACAGACCTATTGTTGGGTGGGACCATTTGATTAGGTTGTTTCCATGGAAATATGACTCTTCCCAATCAAGGTGTGTCTTAATCCACTAACTGGAGTCTTATAAGAGGGAGACCTTTTGGAAAAAGTATGGATGCTTTGATAGCCAATACAGAGAGCAGAGAAATGAAATCAAATGGAGAAAGAACAAACACTTGGAGGCAGAAAATTCCCACGGAGATGCTATGCTAAGTTGTGAAATCTAGAGTTTACCCTGGAAAAGCTAATGAAGATCCACAGATGCTTAAAGAGGGAAAATGCCCCAGGAGAGGTCAGAAGGATCCACAGGAGCTGAGAGAGCCTTTTTGAAAACCCAGGAAAGAAAGGCCTGCAGACATCAGCATGTGTCTTCCCATGTGATAGAAATCCCAGATGTGATCAGACACTCTTGAATGAAACATTAGTAAACTGAAATAGTAGGTTTCAAACCAAATGTTATTGTTATACAGTTAGGATATTAAATTTTAACCATGTAGTATAAAAATTATATCCAGATTAAAAAAAAGAGGAAACATTTAATATGGCACAACATAAAAAAGCAAATAAACATGCAAAGTGGAATCAATGGAAGAATGGACTGTCAAAAAATGCTGTAAGACATATAAAAGGCTAAACAGAAAAATGGCAGAAGAAAGTCCTGCATTATCATTAGTGAGTTTAAATTCAATGGGTTAAATTCTGCAGTTCAAAGGCAAAGATTGGCAGAAAAGATTGAAATAATCCTAACCAAACTAAATGCTGTCTGCAAGAGATTCACCTTAAATTCTAAGTTGCAAAGTGGGTTAAAAGTGAAAGGATGGAAAAAAATGTGTCATACAAATAGTAACAAAAGAGATCTATATCAAGCAAAATAGACTTCAAGCCAAAAACAATTACAAAGGACAAAGATAATCATTGCACACTGATAAAGGGAATAATTCAACAAGAAGATGCAACAACTATAAGTATATAAATAAAGAGAAATGACAAGAAAAATTAGGAATTATCTTGAGGAAAATGAAAATACAACACACCAAAATATGTGGATTATAACGAAGGCAGTGTCATGAGGGAAATAATTCATAGCTCTAAATGCTTACATTTAAAAAAAGAAGAAAGGCTGTAACCAGAGACCTAATCTCAAAACTGGAACAACTAGAAAAAGAAGATTTAACTAGACCCAATGCGGCAGAAGAAAGAAATAGCAAAGATTAGGGTGGAAATATAGAAAAAATAAAACAATAGAGAATTCAAATACAGAAACCAAAAGAAGATTCTTTGAAAATATCAATAAAATTGACAAATTTTTACCTAGACTGACAAAGAAAAAAAAAGAAAGAGTATACATAGAATGAAAATCAGAAATGAAATATGTACATTACAACCTACCCTGCTGAAATAAAAAGGACCATAAGAGCATACTATGAACAACTGTAAGTCAGACTAGATAATCAAGATGAAATGGACAAATTCTTAGAAATACACAAACTTTCTACAATAAATCAAGAAGAAATAGAAGATCAAAATAAAAAAAAATTACTGGTAAAGAGATTGAATCTGTAACAACAATAACAACGACAACAAAAAACAATTCCCAATTTAATAAGTCAAGTCCTTGATCTTGAAGTTTGCCCTAATGAACTTATTTCGGCAGCGGTGAAGCTAAGCCTACTCATAATTTTGAATAGCAGTTATGCACAGAGAATCACTTTGTTGCTCAGATTTGGCCCACCTCTGCAAAGAAACTCACTACCCTCCCTCCATGTAGGACATGACTCACAGGGATGTATTTCTCCCTGAAAATGTGGGACATGACTCCCAGGATGAGCCTGGCCCAGGCATAGTAGGTTTGAAAATGTCTTCTTGACCGAAAGGGGTAAAAGAAATGAAACATAATGAAGTTTCAGTGACTAAGAGATTTCAGATATAGTCAAAAGTTCATTTTGGAGTTACTCTTATGCAAAGTTGTGCCAGATATTGCCACTTGCCATGGTATGCCAAGCCCCAACTACCAGTATTCCTGAAAAAACTAAAGAATACCCTTGGCAAACGATTATGACTACTGAATCATTATATAGACATTTCTTTTTAGTTTCTAGTATATTAGAATAGCCCAAAGGAAATATCTGAAATTGTTGGATTGTAATCCAGTAGCTTTGATCTTTGATAATGATTATATTATTCTATAGCTTTTATCATGTGACTGTGTGATTGTAAAAACCTTATGACTGTCACTCCCTTTACCCAGTGTATGGGCAGATGAGGAATAAAATAAAGTCATGCATGAAAAAAATAATAAGCCAGGAATATGGGGAAAACATTTCCTTATGGAAACTATAGACAATAAAGTACTATTTAATAATCTTTCATTAATTGAATCTATTGTAACTACTGTTATGAAATAGTACAATTACACAAAAAGTGTATCATCAATTGTAACAAATTTTCCCCCACCAATTAAGATGTTGTTGGTGGAGTGATGTAAAGGAATCCTGTATTTTATGCATGATTATTCTGTAAACCCACAGCTTCTCTAATAAATTAAAAAAAAACAGAACACACAAACAAACAAACAAAAACAACCTCCCAACAAAGAAAATCCCAGAGGAGGGCTTTGCAGGGGAATTGTACCCAACATTTCAAGCAGACAACTCCAGTTCTG
>PVIY010023577.1:0-39195 GCA_004026745.1 Myrmecophaga tridactyla | reverse complement strand
CTCTTTTCTGGGCCGAGCCCTGCTGTATGGTGAGTCAATATCATGGTCAAAAAGCAAGCTCGGGTGACTTCTTAATCTAATTAATAAGCCCTCTTTCCCATCAAAGCTGCACATAAAATGTATGTAGTTATTTCATGCTATATAAAGCACTATTCATGACTGGTTGCTAGTCAATTCTACCTCTGTGTCTTATTTTGATTTCAAATGCACACATGAGTTTAAAAAAGGGGCTTGAAAACGTGCCCACTACTGGGACACAGACACCTGTAGGTGACATTATTCTAACGATGACTCATTAGTTTTCTGAGGTCTGTGCTGCTGAGATTTGGATCAGCATTTATCAAAGCATTTCTAAATTGTCTTATCCCTCAAAGAGCCTCTCAAGCTAGAAAATAGCTAAATCCTTTTATTGTAGGTCATAGTAAAATTTAGGCAGGTGTCCAGAGGGACCCGTGAGGAAACCAGGGATGGAAAACTTCATCCTAAAACAATGCAGTTGTTCTGAACAGTCATCAGCACCAACCTCTCCGTCGGACATGGGAAGCACAGTACTTGGGGCCATGTTTCTTTTAGGGACTGCAGAAATATTTTAGTTTTTTTGAAAATCAGAAGAAACAAAATGAAATTTTAGGGTCAGAAAAAAATGTTTTATTTTTTCTCTTGCATCAGAAATAAACAAAATTTCTTGGGGTGCACAAAAATCTCTTATGATGGAAGGGGGCCACAAAGACACAAGTACCTCCACGAAAATCAAGATGCAGCCCTCCTGCAAGCAGATGATGTCTGCTTTTCTGCGTGGAGGAGAGTGGAACGGGAAGGTGTCTTGACAACCTGGAGGAATTCCAGAACGGCTAAAACAACCTCTAGCAGGGATCCTATCCCACTGACTAGCAGCCTCTCTCGTCTCCTGTGAGCTGCTCTGCTGGCTGAAGCTCAACAAAGCACAGAATCCACAAAACATGCTGCAACAGCTCTTACTGAGCTCTCTCCCTAGGAGAAGGTCTTACTATTTGCCAGGCTATCTATAAAAAGGGAGATTTTATTCCTGGGGTTTGTTCAATAAACACTGAATTCCTTTTCTTTTAATAGGCGTTGCACCAGACCCTGGGCTGAACTTACAAAATGAAACTGTAAATATGTTTTTCATGTCCCCATAGCTGACAAAAAAGCAGCAGGAGGCTCAGTGACTAAGGATGAGGCATCAGGTCCAGAGCTTGACTAGCTTATGATGAGAAGACACATCCTGTCTCGTATTTCTGCTTTGCATTAACAGGAGGTTTTATGTGCTCAAAGAGCTCAGCAGACATTACTAACAACACTAAACGCCAAGGGAGATGTTTTAACTGGGAGAAGTGTGCACTGCCCCAAGGTCAACAAAGGGCATCCAGAAACTCAGCATTAATGGAAGAGTCAGAACTGTACTGCCTGAGGATGAAGCCATGAAATAGACCCAAATATTAGTCTGGGAAGCAAATGAAGTCATTTATCTTCAACTTGTCCAGAGAGAACTTGCAGCAAGTTTCCTCATTCAGCTGCTAAGGGTTGTTCTGAGGATTCCATTTGATGTTCTCTATTGGGAGGAAGATGGAAAAATATTGGGAGAGATTTCACTTGCAAAATATCAAGTGTCATAAATGCTATTTGTAACTGGGCTTTTTCATGCTCTATAATGCTTTCATTCATTTCATAAAGGCGCTAGTCCTCAGTCCTGCTATAGCCGCCACGTAAAATAGGCAGAATGTGGCTGGGTGAGAAGAGGGTGAGAAATGGGGTGAACGTCAAGGTACAGCTGGGAATTCTGGTGCGAGGGAATTCTGCTACCGGTTCAGTGATCAAAGCAACTCCTGGAGGAAGAGGCTTAGGAAATGATTGGCAGGGCATTTGTGATTGCTTCTCCCCAGCTTGGCGCAGGCACTGGATCCCCTGTGGGAACAGTGGCTTAACTCAGACCCAGGGCTCCAAATCGGTAATGACCCCTAAGAAGCAAAGTGTTAAAGAGAAACCTATTAAGACTAGTAAATAATTAATATGAGCTCAGGGAGATGCTCGGTGAAGCATTTCCAAGGCATAACCACCATCTGTAACCCTTAATTGGCAACTTTGGATTATAGACTCAGATAATGAGATCAAACAGGTGAGGAAGTCTTGACTCCTGCTATTGCTTTTCAAATAGCATCTTATTCTTCAAAAATGAGTTTTCACAGGGTTTCTGTCCTGATAGGCAAAGGAGGATTTATAGAATGACCAGCTCAATGGTAGAGTCTACTACCCAGAACCAAATCTGGAAAGTTTTGAGTGATGAATAGTTGTCTGGAATAAGTCTGGTTATTCTCCCTCTGGAAGCAAAAGTACAATAATTAAGCGAAATAATTTTCAGATTAATTACTATAATCTGGGTTTGGTGTGCACAAGCATGAAGCTGGAAATACTAAGGGGTAGCCGTTGGGTTTCCCTGATACCAAATCCAAGCCCACCATCCTTGAATTATTTGACCACATGTTCAGCAGTCCGGTGGTTTGCCCTGCCGTACTCCCCAGGCCTTCCCACTTTCTCCACATTTAGTATTAAAGAGAACTCTCTTTAGGAGGGCCCCAGCCACAAAGACTGGTGCCCTCAAGTGCTTGTTCCATAACCGACTCCACACTAGGGCAAGCTCATGAGAAAAGAGATGAGAATGTGTTTCCTTTTTCCATTTGGGAGAGGCTGGGGCCAGAGCTGGCCACCTAGCTGAAGCTAATACTGAACATTGTCTGCTCTAGTTCCTGGGGTTCCCACCCAGGTCTGTGGCCTTGGGAGGTAAATCCACCCCAACTCAAGGGCATTTGGTGTCCCCATTCTTCTATCTTCCAGGTATCCCCTTTCCTTCAAACAAGCAAACAAGCAGGAACATTGGTCTGAACCTTCCTGCAATAAAATTCAGTCTCATCCCATTTTTCCCACTGCTTGGGGCTGTCCCCGCTCTGCTGGTCCAAGTCACGAGACTTCAGGGTAGGTGAGGGTAACACAAAATACAGGGAGATGGTGGGGACCTGAGGCCAGGATGCTGGGCACAGATCTGGGCAGCTCTTCCACTTTTCTACCTGATCATTCCACGCTGGGATCAAGTAGGAATTCGAAGTGAATTTTAAAATGAATAGGGAACTTTAAATGAAAAGGATCTGTAGCTATTTCTGCCCTTAAGGGGGCAGGAGTGGGGCTCTGACTCATGGGGATGGGGAATGAGTGCCCACTCTCTTTACCTCCCCCTGCACAAACTCACTGGAGTGAAGCCCCAGCAGCTGCCCAGGGCAGCAGCACAGAGAATGAGTTAATGCCTGGGATGGACTTTAAGGGACACCCAGACATGAGGAAGAGGAACTTCTTTTGGAAAAAACATATATAATATTCAATTTTCAATGATCTGCTGATGGAGTTGGGATGTACCACCTCTGCACCTACCACACACACACACACGCACACACACACACACACATGCACTCCTTGCTGTATCTCCCCCTTCTAGCAATATATGACTTCTCAACTCAAAACAATCTAACTAGGATTTTTTGGTCAAAGAAAGGGGACTATGTGCCACTTTCAGAATCAGCAAGAAGTAGAGAGAAAGGAACATGCAACAGAACATGAGATGCAGTGAGAGTGAGGATAATGCTGCAATAACCTTGATCCTGGATGCCCCAGGGGGGGTGCAGCCATCCTGGGGAAGAACAAGGGACAGGGGCTGGAAGGCACAGCTGGGCCACACAGAGATCATAGGGGGCTGAGCACGGGGAAATCCAGGCTGGGCGCTTGCTGGCCTTGGCCTCTGGTCTCCTGAATCACCTCATCATAGAGCCACTGGGCTCTGCCCCCAGAATGCCATGAACTGACACTGGGTTCCCTAGGGCAGGATGATGCGTGGAGGCTGTGTGACATGCAGTCCAACCCCTCTGCACCTCTGTCGGGGGCTTCAGCTGGTGCAGCCTTCTGGAGAGCCACTGGGCACCATTTAGTCAAATAAAAAAAAATGTATATATATTCTATGACCGAGCAATTCTTTTCCTTTGTATTTATCCTAAAAAAATGCTCCCATAGTCCACAACAGCACATTAAGGGAATGTTTGAGTTGGCAGACAAACATGTTGTAAGACATCGGGGTATCCACCACTGAGGAAACAGACAGGCAAAATGAGGTGATGCAAACAAGGAGAGCTGTGCAGAGGGAAGGAGGCAGGGACTGGAAACCCACAGCAACAGGGGCTGGTGCTTAAAAACCCAGCACTAGGAAGGAGCAACGTGAGGTCGCAGCTCTATACTGTTCATGTGAATGAAAAATACATGTGCACAGAACACTGATGCACACTTTATAACACAAAGTTACACAGGCAACATCTTTGAGTGATTGTCCATGTGTGGAAAATGGGAATGGGAAAAGAGGGTAAGAAAATAAAAAGAAACAAATAAAATAAGAGAGGCACCTAGGATGGCTCAGTGTTGATAATGGATCCAAGTGAGATAAACCCAGCCCTTTCCCTGTGAGGTCCCCCAAAATAAAAAGAAAAATAGTTGAAATGATTTAGATAGGATCAGCTCAAGCACACAGGATGAAGTTTAGCTGGAGCGACATCCCTGGATTCTTGCTTTATCTCAGGAACGAGATGCAGAGTAAGCATATACCTTACCTCTATTTTCTTAAGCTCTCTAGACCCTTCTCAGAGACACTGGACACACAGATTGGGTTAGTGTGGCAACACAGGCTCATGAGCCAAACATGAAAATTGTGAAGTCAACTGTCAAAGTGTCATATTTTCAAAATAGGTGATCCAGTGCGGCCCAGTTAAAGCAATGGAAAATGATGGATGAGAGGCCCAGTTTTTTCACCAGACCTTCTGAAGTAGGTCCTCCCTCTGAGGATGTCTGGGGCCTGAGATGGAACTTCTTTCCCCACTGGTAAGGTGCAAAGTGAGCCATCGGACCTCGGCACGGTATTCCAGGACGCTGGGATATGCGAGCGCCCATGTCCAGGTCTGGGCTGTGGTCCCTCCTTAATGATGTCCTGGACTTCTGCCATTTGTGCTCCTGCTCCGTGTGAAGACAGGAGAAGAATCTCCATGGGCCAGACTTCCGAATTCCTGACTGAATACTCTGGAAGCAAAGCATTTCCCTCTCACCCATTGTTCTTGTTTGCTAGCTGCCAGAATACAATATACCAGAAACTAAACAGCTTTTAAAAAAGGGAATTTAATAAGTTGCTAGTTTACAGTTCCAAGGCTGAGAAAATTCCCAATTAAAACAAGTCTATAGAAATGTCCAATCTAAGGCATCCAGGGAAAGATACTTTGGTTCAAGAAGGCGGAAGAAGTTCAGGATTTCTCTCTCAAGTGGAAAGGCACATGGCAAACATGGTCAGGGTTTCTCTTTCACCTGGAAGGGGTCATGGCGAACAAGGCATCATCCTCTGTCTTCCTCTCCAGCTACCTGGGAGGCATTTTCCTTCTTCATCTCCAAAAGTCGCTGTCTGGTGGACTCTCTGCTTTGTAGTGCTGTGGCATTCTCTGCTCTCTCCAAATCTCCAGCTTTCTCCAAAATGTTTCTTCTTTTGTAGAATTTCAGTAAAGTAATCAAGACCCACCTGGAATGGGTGCCAGTTTGACACCCACTCTTGAGTGAGTTACATCTCCAAGGAGATATTCGAATTAAAGTTTCCAACATACAATACTGAACAGGGATTAGAAGAAATGGCTGCCTTTACAAAATGAGATTAGGGTTAAAACTTGGCTTTTCTAAGGTACATCTATCCTTTCAAACTGGCACACCCACGAAACTTTTCAAACTTTGTAGGATGTAAAACCAAAGTTTTTGGATTTTTGTCATGCACAGAGCTGTGCCTGGCCACCTGGCCACAGATCCAACATTTTTTGCATTTGAATCATCCAACTTAGTCTCCTCCAAACCTGGTTTCTCAATTCCATTTCTTGATCTTGCTCCCTGTTTAATGTTTGGTCAATCATCTGGCCCTTTCTTCTTGATGCATGATATTTTTCTTTTCTGTATTTGGATGTACCTCCTAGCTATATTTTCAGCCTCCTTCTTTGGTTTACCCAGTCTGGTGATGTGACACTCTCAATCCCCAATCAAATCTTACAGATAGGGACATGGGCATATACCCAGTAAATGGAGGCAAGCTTAGGCTTATGTTTCAGCTGAACCTGTAGGACTGAGCCTGGGGGTGGTGGTGAAGTGGCTTAATGGCCTCAGAATCTACCATAGCCTGGGTCTGTGAGTCCATTCTTGTGACTCTGTTGGTCCAGTCAAAATATTCCCGGAGGTGGAGATGGGATTGGCTCTGAGTGTATGTGATCAAGTTGCCCCCTCCTTTCTTGAACTACTTCCTTCACGTGCCTTCTTGACTATTGCTGTCTTCTTCCCTTTGCCTTCCAGTCTGCTCTTCTCCCGTCTCCTTCATTTCCCTGACTTCTTTATATTGGAGGATTCCCCCTCACCCTATGCAGAGGGACCCATTGGGGCATCAGGGCTTTCCAAATGAGACTAGCTTCTGGTCTGTACAGCAGAGACTCTTGGTGGTGGGCACACTTGAGCGTGAGTGTGTACAAGATGGTGAATGGCTATGTGATCTGCAGGTCAGCTCGGGCTTTCCTTTCTTCCTACATGTGCAAGGGAGATGTGCACAGGAATGTTGGGGAGAAAGCTGTTAATTACTTCAAGGATCTCTCTTTACTCCTGATGTGGTCTCCTGGGGAGCTGGATAGGACCAAAGGGAGCCACTGACTTCCTTTTGCTTCACTACAGTCAGGCCTCAGGTCTGGGTAAAATTGGGCTGAGACTACACTGCTGGTGGGGATGTAAAAGGGACAGCCATATTAGGACATAGTCTGGCAGTTTCTCAAACAGTTGACCATGGAGTTACCACATGATTCAGCAATTCTACTCTTGGTGTACATACTCCAAAGAAATGAAAACATGGGTCTACATGGAAATTTGTCCATGAATATTCATAGCATAAGAACCAAAATGTGGAAATAGCCCAAATGGCCATCAATTGATGAATGGATAAACAAAATGTGGTCTAGCCCTACAATGGAATATTATTTTACATAAAAAGGAATGATTCAAACCAAGGCATGTAGGAACCTTTGAAATGCTTTGCTAGATAGAAGAAGCCAGACTCAAAAGTCCATATAATGTATGATTCCATTTATACAAAATGTCCAGAAAATTATTAATTCTAGAAGAAAAAAATACATTAATGATCTCCAGAGGCTCAGGTGAGAGAGGATGGGGAGTGACTGTTAAATGAGTAAGAGATTTCTTTTTGAGCAGTGTTCTAGTTTGCAAGCTGCTGGAGTGTGATATACCAGAAATGTAATGCCTTTTATGGTTTGTTTTTTTTTGCATGGGCAGGCACTGGGAACTGAACCTGGGTCTCCAGCATGGCAGGCGAGAACTCTGCCTGTTGAGCCACTGTGGCCCACCCGAAATGGCTTTTAAAAAGGGGAATTTATTAAGTTGCATGTTTACAGTTCTAAGGCTGGGAAAGTGTCCAAATTAAGGCAAGGCTATGAAAATGTCCAAATTAAGTCACTGACAAGAGGTTACCTTCACTCAAGAAAGGTTGATGAAGTTTGGGATTTCTCTGTCAGCTGAAAGGGCACATGGCAACATCTGCGCTGGCTTTCTCTCATGGCCTCTTGTTTCATGAAGTTCCCCCAGGGTGTTTCCATTCTTCACCTCCAAAGGTCTCTGACTGCATGGACTCTAAAGCTTTTTCCAAAATGGCTTCTTCTTAAAGGGCTCCAGTAAACAACCCCACCTTGAATGGGTGGAGACACATCTCCATGGAAACCATCTAATCAAAAGTTACCACCCACAATTGGGTGGGTCATATCTCCATGGGAACAATCAAAAAGGTCCCCCCCCGCGACAATATTGAATGAGAATTAAAGGACAAGGCTTTTCTAGGGTCTACAATGGATTCAAACCGGCATAGGGTGTAATTAAAATGTTCTGATATTGGAAAGTGGTGATGGTTTTACAACTCTGTGAATATACATTTTGTAGTATATAAGCTACATCTAAATAACATGCATTATCAAAAATATATGCAATGTTATTATACATTATATATTGTATGATATACATAAATAAGTATATATGCATTTATATGTATATATTATTGTTATACAAGCATACCTACTTTATTGCACTTTGCAGATATTATGTTTTTTAAAAATTGAAGGTTTTGTGGCAAACCTGCATTGAGCAAGTCTATTGGCACAATTTTTTTTCCAACAGCATGTGCTCATTTTGTGTATTTATGTCATATCATAATCAAGGTATGTACATTGATTTTGTAGAAATTATGCTATTACACATAACTTGTTTATGCACTGGAAAACCAAAAAAATTCATGTGACTTTATTGCAAAATTTGCTTTATTGCCATGGTCTGGAACTGAACCCACAATATCTCTGAGGTATGCCTGTGCATACATATTATTAAATATATATGTGCAAATATTGTTGCTTATATATAATATATTTAACACAAACACACACATCAGTCTGGCTGAGAGGCATCTTTGGTTCCTCCACTTTGATTCCAGCTCCCTAGATTTTTATTATTTGGATGAGAAAAGAAGCTGGTTTCTCTTTTAATGCAGAGCAGAGTTGCCTTCATTTCCCTGAAGCATGTCTCCTAAGCTGGGGCAGCCCCCAGCTCAATTTAAGACACGGTACCCTGGACTCCCAAGAATGGCCTCTTTGTGTCCCTCTCAAAGGAGGCTCCATTAGCCAGCTCTGTTCAAGGCAAATGTCCTGGGAGGTAGGAAAGAGCTGCAGCTTCCCTGAAGGTCAGTTTGAGAGACCAAAAGTCCCCCTCTGGCTCTGAAGGCTCCTCCCGAGTCCAGGGCAATGCGGCGAGATCCGGGGTGGGAGAGACCAGGTTCTCTGCGGGCAGTAGCTCCGGACCATCCACCACTCAGGTGGCCCAGCCAGTGGTGGTGGCTGGCAGGGCTTGTACCCTGAGGGCATGGAGGGAACTGAACTTGGCCGGCCTTGGCCTGGCAGCCTGGCTACCAGCCTCCCTGGCACTGGGCAAAACAGCCCCAGGTTGGTCTCGATGTCTCAGGGGAGCCAGAATCCCTTTTGTGCAGGGCATCTTCTGACGGCCTAGTTAGCTCAGTGTCCTTTCCGGCTGCCTCAGTTAGACCCGCTCAGCTTCCCCCAGGCACTGAGAGGTTTCTGTGGTCAGAGGAAGGTCCTGCTTCAGTAAGAATGCAGCCAGAGACCTGGGCTTGTTGGAAGAGCTTCCAGGCAGTGCCCTTTGCAATTAGCAGATTAGTTCCAATACAGGAAGGGGCGGACTGTCATGGGCTAAGACAGATGAGGCCCATCCGTGGGCCAGCGCGTGGTGCCAGCACAGATTAATAAGCCTGGCAGCTCCCACCCCACAAAGGAAGATCATCCAGGCCAAGAAAAAAGGCCAAGCCTGTCTCTGCTGTTTCAGGGCCAGGGCACTGAATCCCCAAGTGGGGAGCATGACGAGTCACAGTATAGCCTCACCCATCATGGGGCATGACGCTCCACTCCCAGGGTCTATGGGAACCCCAGAGGAGAGGGGTCCCTGGGGTCCCAATAGGAGAGACTGATTCGGAGGGATGGGCAGTACTGGTGCAACCCTTTACGCTGCTTCTTGAAGAGCCCGGGGTGTGGCGGGCAGACTTGGATTCCGGGCCGGGAAGGAGGCTTGGCTCTATCAGCCCGGCTCAGTGTAGGATGCTTTTCTAGTTGCTATTCACCTTTGTCCCCACCACAACAAATGCAGCTCCTGGCAGTTATCCATGGCCTCTCTTCTCCTTCCCTGCTTGTGATTTGGTGGTTTCTTAAGGGCTGAATGATTTAATAGCCAGACGTTTGCATATAAATGTGCCCTTTTTCTCTTCCTATGGTCTAGCTCAGGTTTTCAAACTTTAGGATGCATAAATGTTAGCATACAAGGTTGTACATTCAAAATCTGAGTTTACTGTATTTTGTGGTTTATTTTAGGGCTGTCAAGGATGATTTGGACATGAAGCAAATTTCTGATTGGGGGGCTCAAGCTCTGCCTGGAGCAGCCAGCCAGGGTGCAGCTGCTGTATGTTGTATGTGGTTGCTGTAGCCGGAAGACAGCAAACCAAACACCGTACAGTTCCTTCTATGCATACTGGGCTACAAGGAGCCCGCCCTGAGCTGGGGCTGAAGCTTCCTCCTGATCCACAGATAGAAAGCATTACTCTTAGAAGAAGGATGACTTAGAAGAAGCTGAGTCTTCCTGGGGTACACTTTAAATTTGCACCTCAAATTTGCACCTCTGATGGGTCTTCCAAGCATGTTCTTTAGTTTGGTAGATTTAGACATTTCATCTTTTCGGTTGTTCCTTGATGGATGAGGCTTTGGGAAACTGATTTGAAGGGATTAATTCATAACCTGGGCTGAAACTTCGTTGGTTTACGGTTGGGGTTTGTATGCATCAGAATAGGCTTGGCTGTGTTGTCAAGGTACACGGTTGCAAATCGCACACGATGCGTTGGTTCTTGGTGATGCAGAGGCCACTGCGGTCCCAGCCACTCTCCAAGGCAGCTGTCCCCTCTGCGGTTGCACCCTCACCTCACCCATGTTACTCCCATTGATGAAGCAGGGACAGAGAGCATACTCGAGGCTCTTCCCCTGCTGTTTCCATGCTTCCCTGGGATAACACATGCCACCTGCACTCCCAGCTTATTGACCAAAGCAAGTCATGCACACCCACACCTCACCTGCAGAGAGCAGTAGGAAAGGAAATGGAAGTAATCGAGGGGAGCTGTGGCCACAGCCTGGCCAGTAACTAGCATCCACAAGTCTGCAGTCCCTCCTAATAGTGTCACGCCCAGTATGTGGAGTCACCAGGCTTCCGGTTCCAGAAGCATTCAGGAGCCGGGTTTGGAGCTGCTGCTGGATGACATGCTTCCTCCAGGCAGCCACAGCAACAGCTGCTTGACCTGCAGTACCTCGTCTGTGACTTTGCCATGCAGAGTCAAGAGCTTCAGCAATCGTGGCTCTTTCCTGTGATGAACAGTCTGCATTGCCTTCAGCTCCTTTTGAAGGTCATGTGCATCAATATTGCATGTCAATCATAAAAAAACAGCAACACAAAGCCTTTTTTAATGCCTCCGGTCTCTAGGGCAGCCTCAGCCGCATCTAAGAGCAGCTCGGAGGCATGGCTGATGAGTTGTGTCTCGGGACAGCCAGCTTCCTCTTCAACTTCTGCAAGGACACTGCTCAAGCCATCCTGGAGAGTGTGACCTGTGTCTTATTCCATTTTATGAGATCCACAGCAGGGAGCTGTGCACACAGTTAGGTGCCCCTTAGCTGTTTGGTAAAAACCTAACTTCTGGAACGAATCATGTGAAACTACCGCTATGTGATTATCTTTTGATGCACAAAAATGACACTTTTATATGGTTCAACTTCATATATGACAAAATAATTTTCATCTCATTTAAATCATCTCATTCTTTTTTTTTTTAATTTGCATATGGGCAGGAGGCACCAGGGATCGAACTCCAGACCTCCAGCACGGCAGGTTGGAGCTCTGCCTGCTGAGCCACGGCAGCCGCCCTAAATCATCTCATTCTTATTGGCTCTCAAAATTATTCATGAGATAAAATATGATCACCTGAAAATTTTCTGCTTAAACTTGTTTTCTGCTTAGTCACATCCTTTCTTTCTTTTCCTGAGCAGTCTATGCTTTGTATAATTTTAACACAGTAGGAAAAAAGTGCCATACGTGCTTTAAAAAAACATTGTATGTAGTATTTCTTGATGAAACATGCTGTTTGTCTAGCTCTAAATCTAAAACAGCTCAAAAATTACTCAGAAATGTTAACAGATTTCCTGTTTTAAGTTATATAAAGCAAGCAGAGTCTCTAAGATGCATCACAACATGAAACACTATAATTAACAGACAGCCAAATGCCATGATCTGGGAGGAAGTAGGATTAATTATAATACAAAACAGAATTAGACAAAATTAAACAGAGGCATTTGGGGGGGATTCAATTGATGGTATTCCTGGGCTTTGCCTAAATAAAGTTAGCAAGATACACACACAAAAAATATCACTCCATCTGTCCCCAATTTAGCAAACTGGATCCTACACCATCAAGAGAATTGTGTGATCAGTTGCCAGCTCCCACCTCGATCCATAAACTGCCCAGGAGAAGGGTGATGAGGCAGGCAGGGAGGCAGCTACAACTCATTTTGGGAGTTGTAGCCATTAAGAGTGAAATTATCTTCAATAAAAACAATGATCACCGATGTATCTATTGAGTGCTGATTATGTGTCAGTCATTGTGTCAAGAGTTTAACATAAATTATTTTGTTTAATTCTTAGAGCAATCCAGTGAAGTAAGTGCCTAGCTTTGCCATCCAAGGAAAGGAATATCAGAGTGCTTGAACTTTTTGCCCAAGCTTACTAGACAATAAGCCCCCAAACTCATATTCCAGCTCAGGTCAGCCACCCCCAGTCAGAAGGACCCGGCACATGCCAGTTCTTTAGTTATCAAGCTTGATTTCCTTACCAGGGAAGCAGGAAAGGAAGGTTGCAGTGCGATGGTGAGACGCCTTCTCATCTGAACAGAGGCACACCTGGCGAGGCCCCACCGGGCCTGTCCCAGGCCAGCTCTGGGTGGGGGCTCAGCTGGCACAACACAGAAATCATGTGGCTCAAGGTAAAGACCAGATTGGGTGACATTGGAAAATTAAATGAAGTGAAAGAGCATATGTACTTCTATGTTAGTAAATTTGGAAATATCAATGAAATGGAGGATTTTATAGAGAATCATGACAATTGAGTAGACAGAGAACTTAAGCAGATGTTAGTTAATGTGGTGAAACATAATTATCACAATTTCAAAAACAGATCATACTCCTATGGCTTAAACGTTTCAGTGCATAGCAGGAGGAAAGCCAGGATAAAGCCGGTACTAATTTTTTTTTTTTTTTTGGTAATAATTTTTTGAAGGAAGAAAAAGAAAATTACAAATCAGTCGTATCAAAAAGCATATGTGCAAAAATACTCTCCATAAAAAATTTAGCAAACAGTATATTAACAGTAAAGCATTCCACAATGAATTAGGATAGGGATTGGTTCTTGGAGAACAAATACGGTTTGTCCCTAGGAAAACAATTGACATAATTTTTCACAGTAGTGGATCAAAAGAGAGAAAATAATAATTCACAGATATCAGAAAGGGCTTTGATGAAATTGAACACTTGTAGTAATGTCAATTACTATTTATGAAAAGGATGACTAACAAAAACTACTTGTACAGTAACAAAAGAAGGATATCCTATAACATGACAAAGAATATTCATCTAGTTCAGCAAAATATCTAGCAGCAAAATGGGCTGTATTAGCAGCTTTCCTATTATAGGGAAGAACAAATCAAGGATGCCAGAGGAAAATATAACACAATAAATACTCAATTCACAAAGACATCACAAAAGGTACAATGCCTCTGAATATATTTATCTATATGAAAAAAATCTTAAAATGTTACTAAGGGACATGAAAAAAGCTTAAGTAAATGGAGTAACAAACCATCTACCATATTCATCTGATTATTTGTTTTTTGGTGAAGCCTTACTAAGCACAGTTACAAAATCTGGAGAGAGAGCCATGAAAAAGAGAGACAAAGGCCTTAGCTTTATGAACCATCTCTAGACCATTATTCTCAACCAGGGCAATTTTGCAGTCTTCCAAGAGACATTTGATGAAGTCTGGAGACATTTTGGATTGTCATGACTGGGGAATGCCAGTGGTGTATAGTGGGTAGAGGCCATGGATGCTGCTTAACATCCAACAAGGCACGGCATAACTCCCCACCACAAAGAAGTACTTGGCCCAGAAGGTCCGTAGTGAAGCACAGGGAAAAACACTCAAATTATTATGAGATTCAAATTGTCACAAAAAATGAAAGAGAAGTGCAGGGCGTTGTGAGTCTGGCTATTGGAGTTCAAGTGAAGGATTAAAATCAGCTGGGGGACAATGATGAGGATAAGGGTCCCTTGGCTCAGTGACAGAGGCTGCCTGCAACAAGGGGCTTTTCTATAGCTCACTTTGCACATTATATATCCTCACCATAGATCTTTCAATAAATGAGTGAAGTAATGTGGCTTTTTTAAAAGAAGTAAAGGAATGCAACTAGTATAATTTAAACATAGCTAAAATTGATACATATGTATGTATGTGTATATATATATGTGGATGTATGTGTATGTGTATGTGTATGCCAGAATATATAGTATATACATGTATGGAATATATATATATGGAATACATATATATATATATACACACACACACACCCCTACACACATATGCACATGCACAGTAGGTAACCTCAAAAAAGTGCATGCGTTAAACTATCATTAACCCTTTCAGAAATAAAGTGAGGTTTAATTTAATATAAAACTAATTTTTAAAAATTTAAATTAAAATTTAATATAAAAATTAAATTAAATAATAGTCTATGGATTACCTATGAACATACCGTAACATGGGAGCTAATGCATCTTTAAACCATGCTTAGTGATAAGGGCATATTTGTAAAATACTGTACAGAGGAAAATTCTATTAGATTTACTTTGCAGCAGCAGCTCTTCTTAAATTAATCTTATTGCTCTACTCTTGGAAGTTATCTGGAAATTTTTCCCCCCAATTTCAAACAGTTCTGTGCATCTTTCTGGATGAATCTGGAAGTCCTTGAAAATTACAGTTCAATGACATACCACCAACAGATCTCAATCCCAGGCAGATCTGTGTTGCAAAGCAGTGCCCTGAAAGAGACATTTTCATTCCACTCTGAGCACCCTAGAGTTTGCTAAGGTGGAAATGTACCTGCGGACATTTAAAGTTATTCTGAAGGGGTATTACAATAATCATTGACTATATTAAGCATTCTTAAAAAAAACTGTTCTTTTATCTTCTTGCATATTTAGCTCTTAACCCAATTCTGTAAGGTCAGGTCTGTAACGCTGTAATTACCTATGAAGTTTAGGTAAAGTCGACTATTAAAAAACAGATATTTTTAATAAGATCCCATTTCTATTCTGTAAAATTCATGCACGCTTAATGTGAGGAATTCAAGCAGGGCAGAGACAATGCAAAGAGGGAAGTTTAAGAGAAAAATCGCCCACATTCACGCCCCTGAGAAAGTCATTCTCGATTTAAGGGAAATATAAGCCCCAATATAAAGATTCTATCTTAATAATTTAAGACACATCCAAGCAATAAGGACTTCCAAAATACACCTCTCATGAATTATAATTAGAGTTTGCATTCTGATTAGAACTGCCTACATGGTGTGATTTGAGAGCTCTTTGCTAAAAAAATAATTCTTGGAGGCTGTCAGGGCTATATGAAATTCCTCCGCCAGAGATTTTATTCCTGCTTCCCAAATTCTGCTGACCATGGGCAAATCCTCCAACTTGTCCTCAAACTTCCCTGCTTTGAAACAAGGGGACTGAGCCAGTCATTTCTGAAAAGACCATTCCATCCCTCCCTTTTGATAGGCTGCTTCCTTTTCAAAAATGGAAAGGGGAGTGTTTGGGAAAATGAAAAAGAAGAAAAGGAAAGTATACTGGGTACTGGGTGCTCAGGATGAAAGGGGGAAGCTCAGGAGTATGGGGTAATCCTAAACTAAGGACTACTGGAAGACAAAACAGAGGAAACTCAGATATTTGGGATGGAGATGAAAGGAGAGGAAGAAGGGACCAAATTTAGGAAATTTCCTTTCTTTCACAGTTTAATCTAGGGTTGACTTAAATTTTATTGACTGTGTCTTCAATTACTAGTACATTAAAAATTTATATGCACAAATAAAGCTTGCAATGAACAGAGGACACTCATTTGCAATGAGTCTTTAATTATACTGCAGCTGCCTACATTTCCAGGCCTGACTGTTTTCAGATCATTAACCAATTGACAGAGAAGTGAAGGAGCAAATGAACTTCTAACTCAAGTGTCAGGGAAAAGAGGATGATCTCTAAGTGGGTGTAAAGCTTCACTGAACAGATAATGGAAATCCCAGGTACAAATTTAGAAGAATTTGATGAGTGTTTTAGTTTTGTGAAGTTACTAATATCATACCGAGGGAGTCCCATAGTTTGGACAATGAGAGGGCACTCAGTAAAGTAACAGGTTGCATCAGCAAAACCATCCCACCAAATAAGATTTAAGCCTTAGCTAATATTTGTGGAAATTTTTATTGTTGACCTGTCCCACTGGAATGTAAGCTCCACGCAGGCAGGGCTTTGCTCTGTTTTGTTCACTATTGCTTTCTATGGGCTGGAGACAAGTTTGGCTCAATGAACATTTATGAATGGCCAACCTCTTTGCTTGCCTGAAAACATGAGCTTCCTGCTAGGTGGGGATCATCCACAGAGTAAGTCAGGAAAGAAAATTCTGTCAAATTCCTCTACTACTCCCCGAAAACCTGAGGAAAGGACATCCCAAAACATGACCCAAAATGAATATACTGACAACCTTCATGGGTGGGGATCTGAAAGAGATTTATTTGATTTAAGAAAATAGAGATATGTATTCCAGTTATCTATGGCTGCATGACAGACCATCCCAAACTTGGAACCATAAATCAACAGCCTTTTTATTCTGCTCCTAGCTTCTTTGAGTCAGGGATTTGGAGAGGGCATGGCATTTAATTAGCAGATGACACTGTGAGGTGGGCTCCATTATAATCCCTAATTTACGGAGAAGAAACTGAGTCCATGGAGGATAAAGAACTTATTCAAGATGGCACACTACTAAATGGTTCAATGATTTAAATTCAGTTCATTCTGCCTCCAAATCCTATGCTCTATCCATTCTCCTATTCTGACAGGGAAGGGAGAGTCACCCTAGTGACTTTCCTGAGAACTCTGAGGTCTTTTCAGGGACCCCTTAATGTCTTTTATACATTCCAGGACTATATCTAGCAAAAAAACTGTTACTGTTTCTAGACATTGTTCAGTCGTTTCCTTCAGAGAACAGAATACAAAGTAGATATTGTTCATTGCAAAATAATAAGCATTAGATGAATTTGTTTTTAGGTAAGGATCTCTGTTCAGATGGCTCAAATAACTCTAGATTCATATCTCCACTATTTTAAACAATAAGCCTGAATACAATGGTTTCAGGCCTCCAGTTGTGGACTGTTTATAGGTATATAGTGAAAGCAAAGCCCACTTGTCAGTCCAGTTTATAGGTGCATAGTGAGAGCAAAGCCCACTTGTCAACACAGTAGGTTGAATAATTTCTGCTGACCTACAAGGCAGAGTGATTCATACCAGGTTCCAGGTTCAAAACTAGGCACAAAGTTAAATCTGACCTCTGGGTCAGATTTGCATCCTAGAGTGCATAGAGATGAATATGTGTGTGTGCATGTATATGTGTGTGTCCGTGTGTGCATGGGTAAGTGTTGTGCATGTGGTGTATGTATATGTATGTGTGTGCGTACATGTGGTATGCGTGTGTGGTGTGTGCATGTGGTATAGATTTGTGTGATGCATGTGCCTGTGATGTGTGCACATGTGTGTGCATGTAGTGTGTGCGTTGTGTATGTAGACACATTTGTATGTCTGTGGCATGAAGAAATAGAAGCAGATCCAGAAAACCAGCCTTAACGTCAGGAAGACAGATGGTCTAGGGGGATGGGCATGTAATACCAGCCCAGCCAGGTGGCCCTGGAGGGGCCCAGGTAGCGGGCCTGCCACACCTGTCCATGTGAGGGTCATTATAGCCAGGATGAAAATGGAATGGAAAGAAAAATGGACAGTTATTTGGAGGTCACATAGAAATAATCCAAAGTGGAGGCTGGTCAGGGGAAAACCCAAGATCAGGGAAGGGAAACACGAAATTCAACTTTCTCTGTCTCTTTCCTGGTGAGGATTAGAGTAAAATGTAATCACATGCAATATCATATGTCTTAGCTGATCTTCCCTGGATTTGAGCTGTAATTTCTCCTTTGAAGCCTTCTTTCTATGACTTATGGGTCTGGCATTTCAGTTTATCTTACAGTAACTATTCATATTTTCATCTGTTCATCTTTAAATAGTTTTTCTCTTTTCCTTAACCTCTTAAGCTCATTGTCTCTCAAATGACAACAGGACACACACAAAAGGAATGCCTGACTTAATAGTCAAATTTGGCTTATTTTATTAATTGTGCTCTGTAGCCATATTTATGAATCCCAAAGTTCTCAGTAAAATTGGGTTCCATTAAGATTATAAGAGGAAATATTCATGTTTCTCACATAAGTAATGTAAAGTGCAATGTATAAAGGCTGCCCGGTGGAGCCCATTTCTTTTCTTATTTCATTTAAAACAAAGGATCACAGTATTCACTTCACCCCAGGGTCCACACGGGGGACCCTGGAATCTCAAGAAGAAGAAAAAAAAAGGAAACCTTGAAGCCAAAGACCCTGAAATAGATGGCAAGAGGGTGCAATTCAGAGTCCAGTCTAAAAACGATAGGTTGCAAAGATGGCCCTGCTCACAGGGCACCCCTCCATCCTCACTGCCCCTTTGCTTCCCCATCTGTAAAATGGGTTAGTAGCAACAATGACTGGCACAGAGTCAACATTCAGTGTGGCTGCGTGTATTAAATGAGTGTCCACAAGGACATTGTAATGACCTTCACATTTATAAGATGCTTAACTATTTATCATATCTAACAGAGAACATATCAATTCTTCCACCAGTACTGTAAAGTATTTATTTCAGTTGCAAAAATGAGGAAATTAACTCACAGAGAGCTTTAATAATGCAGTTCGCTGCAAGAGAATCAGAGAGTGATCAAGTAGGAGGGATAAACCCAGTCCTTCTGATTCCATGTTTTCCTCCCACATAGATCCTGTTCTAGAATGCATCAGGGAGTGTCTTGTGGAAAAACTGATCTGAGACAATGATAGGTGCTCACTATGCCCCCAAATGCCCTTCTGGCTTATTCTGATTCTTAACAGCAGCAGAGCACAAGACAATTGAAAACTGGGGCTCAAACGAGTACATGTACAACATATTGACAGCAGCCAACTGTTCCCAGCAGCCAAAGGTGTGAGCAGCCCACATGTCCATCAACGATGAAGGAATAAACAAATTATGGTAGATACACACCATGGAATATTATTCAGCCATCAAAAGGAATAAAGTTCTGATATATGCTACCACATGGATGACCCTTGAAAACATTATGCTGCACGAAAAGTGGCACGAAAGCCTAAATAAGATGCTATTTATTTGAAATATCAAGAATAGATAAATCCATAGGGACAGAAAGAAGATTGTTGGTTGCCAGGGATTGGGGAAGAACTGCTTAGTGGATATGGGTTTTTACTTTGGAGTGACAGAAATGTCGTGGCATCAGATAGAGGTGGCGGCTGCACAACATTGTGATGTACTAAAAGTCACTGAATTATTCACTTTAAAGTGGTTAATTTTACATCACATGAATTTCACCTCAATAAATTATTTTATAAAGAACTGCAAAGGTGTCATTTAAAAAAAGAATCACCCAGTCATTGGAACAAGGATGAAAAAAACACTCCCTGCTTGGGCTGCATCCACCTGCTCCCTTGGCCACCTCCACGGCAAATGCAGAGCTCCATGTATCTGTTGGGGAAATGTGACAGTCATTGGCCACAAAGTTGGATCAATAGTTGAATTCTCAGTGCCACACTCTGTTTCAGCAATAACTTAGAAACAGACTGAGCTGTAGTAGAGAAATTATTGGATAAATAAGAACAGCCTTGTCTGGAAGGCTTTTGGAGGACAACAGAAATGAATAGCTTGCAATCGTACTCATCCTCTTTTCTGACTGTATGTGCTGCAAATAAAAATTGATTTATCCATTTTTTCCCAACCAGTAAATTTCTGAGAAAAGTATTTCTCACTGAGCTACCATGGACTGAAATACTGGCATTCCCTTAAAGGCTAAAAAAAAATCTTTAAACACTCACATTACGTAGTTCTGGAAGACCACGTTGAATGTTCTCCCAGCTCTTGTCCAGATACACGCAAGGCTCACAGATTATTCTCGTCTGATTATTCAACTTTTGGTGCCATTACAGTAAGTCCATTTCCCAAGTGCTAAGAAACATTTTAGAGGAAAGGCTAAACTAATTTTTGTGTATCTACACACATATGACACTACTCCTAGGACAGATTGTATATGTAGAAACAACATATTGGACTTTGTGTTGGGATATTTTTAGACTACCAACTTTCTTAAGCAGTGAGGTGGATTCTGCATGTATTTCTGAGTGACAGCTGGTTTTCCAATAAGATTTTGAGCTCTTCAAGGAAAAGAATCAGGACTTGAAGGACCTGCAGATGTTAAACTCTAAAAGCAGGAGACTTGTGTAGGTGTGTCCTGAGCATGGGGTTGGGATGAGGGCTAGGGGCTTGGGGAATGAAGATCGTGACTGTCTGAAGATACAGGAAGACCTACCAGGTGGCAGGGATATTAACTAACTCTACACAGAGTCAAGCTTTCATTGCCAGGAAAGCAGATTTGTTTAAACCTAGGGAAGAATGTTCTAGCAATTCATGCAACTACAAAATGGAATGGATTATTATCCAAGGCATTGAGTCTCCTATTCCTAGAAGTGTCCAAACCGAGGCTAGATGTCTGTTTTGGTGATCTGCAGTGGTGCCACAAAGAACACCAGACATGGCTTAAACAACCACTATTTTATTTATTTCCTCATGATTCTTCAAGTTGGCCAGATCTTGGCATGGACAGTTCATCTCTGTTCTGTGCAACATCGTCTAGGTGGCTCGGCTGGAGCAAAAGGATCCACTTCCAAAATGGCCCCACTTGTTGGCAAGTTGTGCTGGCTGTCATCCAGTAGTCCAGCTGGGACTGTTGGCCAGAGGCCTTGGTTCTCTCCATGTGGCCTCTACACTTGCCAGGTTGGCTTCTCATGGCAGGGTGGTCAGAGGGTAATCAGGCTGCTTACACTGGGGCTGGCCTCATTGAGACAAAAGCCGAAGTTAGTTAGGCTCTGACCTGGCATAGCATCACTTTCACCACATTCCACCCTGCTCCTAGGGCCAGAGCAAATCCAAGTGGAGGGAACAACTGGCAGAAGCAGATACATCAAGACACAAAAAAGAAAAGACCCCAAAAATAAAAAACAACAACAAAAAGAAAAGACCCAGAGACAACTGCATTTAATATAGGTTTTAAAATATTTGAAATTGTACATGTCATGTCAATACAGATGAACTTAATATACTTATTATTTTGCTTAACTTCAACATAGCATATTTTTTGGTACTAATTTTTTTTTTTTTTTTTTTTACATGGGCAGGCACCAGGAATCTAGCCTGGGTCTCTGGCATGGCAGGCAAGAACTCTTCTTGCTGAACCACTGTGTCCTTCCCGGTACTGAAAATTTTTATAACAAAATAATGTATTTTATATTACAATATTACAACAATATTGCTAAGACTTTTGCAAGTGGATGACTATACACAATTCTGCCATATTTTATTTCACTATTCTTCTAATCTTGTTTAAAAGTTTGTAAACACCTTCCTATTCGAGTACTTTTGTTTATAAAAGATTTCTTTATTTAGAAATGTACGCTTGAAATACGTTTCAAGTAGCTGCTTTAACATTTACTCGCTTCCTTCCACAAACATTGATTGAGCATCTACTAGGCTAGTAAAAATACCTAAAAAAGGATGGTGCATTGCCTCATCTTTGCCAAGTCTTATTCCTGGCGCATCCTGTGAATTATCTTTTCTGATCCTCATGCCTGCCCTATTGGGGTTAATCATTCCTGGACTTTGAAAAGCCCGTTATGTTTTCTAGAGTCACACACGGAAGGAGCCGTGGATCTGGTGTTTGAAGCAGGAGCTCCGCTCTCCCCTTAGCTCACAGTCAGGGGCTGACAGGGCCCAGGTGCCCACAGCGAATGGCCGGTAGTGTGAAGAGGAGAAGGAGCCCTCTGCCCCAGGGGTTGCAATGACCTCGTGCCTCGATTTCCTCCTTCATGCAAAGTGAAGGGTCTGGCAGAACGTTGAAGGGAGCTGGCAGGGTGAGGGGAGGGGCTAAAGGGGGTCCCTTGGAGTTCGGGGTGGGAGCCTAGGAGTCCCTGTCAGGTGTTCAGAAATAGCTGCAGCTGTGCTCGGAGTCCAGCTGTGCAGCAGTGAGGGCTTCTGGGGTCCTCAGAGTGACCCATCGGCCCAAGAGGAGCCGAGGTGGGTGTCGGCAGAGAGAGGCACGTTCAGGAACGAGGCAGCCCTTTCTTAATGGGCTTTGCACCCCCAGGTGAGGGCTAGGGGTGAGGCTTAAACAGAGCATCACTGGAGCCTCTCTTAGCTTCATCATTTCCCCTTTCACATTCTGAATGAGTGGCTCTAAATTTGGAACTGACAAAAGGTGCCTGAAGATTTCCTCTCAGGAAATAATGGGCTTTATGGGCCTTTTATTGAACTGTTTTCCATTTCTTTCCATGTACCTCCTCTTTGTTTCCAGCAATTGGATCTGAGCTGAAAGGAGGAGTCTCTGTGAGGTGAATTTCCTGTGAATATCAGGTCTCAGCCTTCTGATAGGAAGCAGTGGTGTCTGGAAGCTGTTTGGTTTAAGGAATCTAATATCAAAAAGGCAGTCTTCCCACAGTGTCCGAAAAGGTAGAATTATGGCACTCAGGAGTCATGTGAAGGGAGCCTGATACTGCAAGGGGGTGGAGAAAAACTGGGCCTTTGCTCCTTCTAACATCTCCCTGGTGCCTCCTTCTTTAGGATGTGGCACAAGACCTTTCAAAGCCTGTGTCCTTGACATCTGCTGCTTCTTCCCTGAGAAAGGCATTGGTGCAATGTCTATTCTCTTTTCTTCCACGGCTGGCAAGAAAGAAGAGAACTGCGTTTTAGTAGAACACTTGAAACTTTTTCAACTAAAATGGTGGACAGAGCATACGAGTTTAACAAGTCTTCCCCCACCCTCCCAATTACAACAAACTAATTCAAAATAACAAAAAAAAAAAAAAAAAAAGAGAGAGAGAGAGAAGAAAATGCATTAGCACTGGGAACCAGCTATTTCTAACAACATGTCAGAAACCTCGGGAAAATGCTGCCAAACTTCCTGCCATGGAAATTAGACTGCATCCCCGGGCCATGCCAACGGGCGCATGTGCCCAGCCTTCCGGGGACTGGTGCAGGGGGTTCTTGGGGCCTCAGCCGGCAGCCTGTGGTGGGTGCGGCAGGGACAATGCAAAGGCACCGGGGCAGTGACATGGGCCGCTGTCCCTCGTGGCTGTGCACCTCAGAGCGGGTACCTTAGGGTCGTTGTGACCCTAACACTGGGGACACTGCCACTTCCAGCTGGGAATGAGAGGCTCCATTGTAGCTAGAGAAGTGGCAGCAGCCTAGCATTCTACAGAAAAGAAACGCCTCCGCGTGGCTACGAAATGGAAGTGGTTGCCTGGAGAGAAGGCAACCTCTAAACTGCCCAAGTAGAACATGTGCTGAATCAGGACTTTTCCTTTCACTCTTATCCGGACTTGGAAGCTGTAATGGATTGAACCATGGGCCCCGAAAGACATGTTCAAGTCCTAACCCCTGGCCCTGTGAGCATGACCTTCTTTGATGATGTGATTTGTTAAGAGGAGACCAAATTGGTTTACGATGGCCCCTAATCCAATGACTGGCACCCTATGAGGAGGAGAAATTAGGGCAGACAGGGACTGAGTTCTACGGCCACAAGCCGAGGAGCCCGTGGATGCCAGCCATGCCCAGAGGCCCAGGGAGAAGCGTGCGGCGGATTCAACCTTTAAGAGGAAGTGTGGCCCTGACCACACCTGGATTCTGGACTTCTGGCCTCTGGTACCACGTGACAATAAGCTCCTTTTGTTGAAGACAACTGCTGCGTGTACTTGGTTACAGCAGCCCTGACCAACAAGACAGAAACTTTCACCAGGGTCCTGTTCGATGCTTCACCATCGCTAACAGAACCCAACTCTGCTACAGTACTACAGACTTAGTCAGAATCTCTCTGACCCATCTAGGGACTCAGAGAAAATACCATCCCCAAGAGCACCGGTTACCGCATGCACCGCACTTCCCGCGCCCGACCCGCAGGTGCAAAGGAGAAACGTGCCTCGCAGGGGGAAGGCGATTTAATTGCAAGAACAGTTTACAAGTAATTAGAGGAATCTTCCCTAAACCAGTTCAAAGTGGGATTGTGAGTTAGGGCTTTTACAGGTAAAGGGAAAGGAGGAGGGGTCAAAAACCCAGTAAAGACCACACGGTGCGTACTTGTCAGATCAGCCATGGTCTGACATGGAGCTCTGTGAGGAGGGCACAGGCAGCTGCCTCCTCCTGGGCTGGCGTAAGCACGTCTTCTTGTTCCAGCTTCGATGATTAGGTATTGGTGTGCAGGGTCTCACTTGCAGGGTCTTCATGAAGCTTTTCTTAGCTGATCCTCAGGAATGTCAGGCTTTTGTCTTTTGGAGGAGGAAGTCACCAATTCCCTGGACCACGTGGATTCTTGATGTCTTATTCCTGTAAGCAGACCTAAGGTCTGGCTAATGTCCTGGGAACTAAGCACAAGCAGTAGATTCTAAGCTCAGCTGGGGCAAGCCTATTTTCCAACTAACAATTCCCCTCTTGCATTTTCTTTTAGGTTTTTTGTTTTGTTTTACATGGGCTGGCACCAGAAAAAGAAGTCCCCTTACATTTGGATTGTAGTTTTTTCTATGCTGTATGGCAGGGGTCACATCTCATTCTTTTCCCATGTGAGTATCCTGTTATTGCAGCACCATTTGTTGAATCTTTGTTTGTTTGTTTTTTGTCTGTTTGCTTGCTTGTTTGTTTTGTTTTGGGGAAGTTCATGGGCCGGGACCCCCCTGCATTTTACTCCTTGTATTCTTAAGAAGACATAGTCTTCATATATATATGGAAAATGGACAAAGGTCTCATTTTTCTGTAGTCACTTCCTGCTGGTCATGGATGAAGAAAACTTTCATATTATTTTGGAGGGTGCTCTAAACATAAACTTATGAGGACAATGGAGGCAACAACAAGGCAAACATATGGCAAGCAAAATAAAAACTGCACTTCAGAGAACAATTTTCCATTTCATAGGTAAGTTCATTAACTACTTAAAAAATGAGTTACGTCTGCTGAGATTTTTAACATGCTCAATATTACTTTGCATGTGATCTAGCATAGAAGAGATAGTATAGTCACAGGTAGAGCACTTAGTACCAATCAATGCACAAGCTCTTCCTTGAGCTGCAGTGGGTGTTGGACTTATTATACTATAAATGCTGTCCCCTCATAGGAGCAGAACCTAGTGCTAGTTGTGTCTGTTTAGGTTCTCACTACAACACTCTGGCGATCAGCTCCAGGTGATATGTTCTTTGCACAGGTGCTGTAACACAGCATCGTTGGTCCTTTGGGGAGCAGGACAGCAGACTCTGGGGTTCTATCAGCCTGTTTTAGAACAGTCTGGAAGCAGTGTCCTCTGAAGAACTGAAGCTACTGAGCTTTTCCAGCAGGCACAGCCCCAAATGTCCTTGGTAGCAAGGTGTTTTCATAACAGCAGGTTCTCATCTACTTCTGGAGCATGTCCAGGCAATGTGTCTGGTACTTACATAGTTTTGGGGGCTGCACAAACGAGTCTAACCAATAACTCAAATGGGCAGACAACATGCACAGTCCTGGGAGCCAGGTTTAAACATGCGAGAAATTTAATTAAAGAGAGGGTCAATTTTTTCTTTACATTTTTTTCTAGGACACAGAAAACTAGGACTAGCAGCATTATTCTGTTGTCTAATATCATGCAGATCAGTTATTAACAGAAGGTTAGAATTTTAAAAATCTTTATAATATTTCTTAAAACACTTCTCATGTGACTTAAAACATATCAGTTGAAATTAAATGATTTTTAGCATTTCATTTCTACAAGGTGGAAGAACACATTTTTGCAACTGTTTGGAATAAAAAGCTATCCTTTAGAATTGACCTTGAGGAAGCAAGATGTTAAAAATTGTCAGGTTTGAAACAATATTTGTTTCCTTATTTAATTAAAGCTAAAGAAAAGACTTAGCTCTTTTTGAAAGTGGGACAACCTGTTTTTCCTAACCAAGGACATGAGAAAGTCAGCATAAAGTATAAGAAGTTATTTTGATGAAACATAGACTTTTTGCTTTTTACACTGATTACTTAGAAAAGACTTTTATAACTTTTCACTAAGATAGACTACTAATCAAAGAAAACCTTGTCACTTTAATAGAGAGAGAACTAAATTTTAATTTTGTATCAATATGCACTAAAGCTTAAAACATTTTTTTTAGATAGACCCATCAAATTTTTCCCAACTTTGGCCATACTTTTCTTTTCCACAAACATTCTACGACGTACTATATCCATTCAGGTTCTGTCTACTTTTTCTTCATTCTGTAACAACCATTTATTCTATCTCAGGACAAAACTATCCTCTTTTTCCTTTTAAAAAAAACACATCCTTTATATCCTTCATACTTAAGTTACCAAAATGATTTTGGAAACTGTCTTCAAGCAAACGTCTCACCAAAACAACATTACCATCAAAATCAAACTTGTCAAAATAATGTCAAATACTTAAAACACTTTAGTCAACGCATTTTTTGGCAATGCATTTTTGAAACAGTAATTTTGCAATTTTTTAACAAGAATTTTCACTTTTTCAAAGTTTTTTTTATCATTATATAATTTTTTAAAAGCTTGAACATAAGATGCCTCACCTCATTTGTGATTTCTTTTACAAAACAAATCTAATTGCAAGATGGTATTGAAATTTAAAGACCCAATCTTAGACTACTTTTCATTGCTGTCCAATTTATAACATGGCCAGGCATTATTATAAGAGAAAGTAAATTTCTTTTTTTGTTTGTTTTAATGGGGTCCCCTCCAAATTTAAACTAATTATTCAAAATGCAGCCCAAGGAGATATAGGATATCCTGAAAGTTTCATGCGGCAAGGCAACACTAACAGAAATTATGAAGACAAACATTAAGACAGAAAGTTTATAAAGTCAATAGATGTTTAAACTTAAAAGCAAAAAGAAAAACCATGAAGATGAAACATGCAAACAAGTTGCTCCTCAATACCATGGGGCTTCCCCAGTTCAAAAAATACAAAATACTGAACCATCAGGGAGCTTCAAAATATGCAAACCATCAGGGAGCCTCAAAATATGCAAACCAGGAGTTCCTCAAAGTCAGCAGGTTCTTCTACTTAAAAGTAAAGAAAAACTAGAAGACAAGTAAACACAGCATGAGCAGACTGGCAAAGTGAAAGCAAACACAGATGAGAAGAGCCCATATCGAACACTGACCCAGCACAGGGAAAGCCTTAAATTAAAATCACCATCACCCAAATGCTCCTGGTGTCTGCTTATAGCAGAAGACTTGCCCAGAACCTCCAGCCTCAGTCTTTGAGGGAAATCCCGAGGCAGCTGCTAGGCATGGAGCTGTGGGATCCTGGGACCCCCCACGGCCGATTGGCGCACGGATCAGGGCTGCATCTCAGAGCAGCAAGGCGGTCCCGGCGGAGTCACCAAACTGTTACCATAAGCACCGGCACTTCCCATAGAGGGGCCTACTCCACCCACAGCTACAAAGAAGTAAAGAGTCTCACAGTGGGAAGGTGATTTATTGCAAGTACACTTTGCAAGGAACTGAAAGAATCTTCCCTAAATCAGTTCAAAGTGGGGATGAGGATTAGCCTCTTTATAGGTAAAGGGAAGGGGTAGGGGTCTAAAACTGAGTAATGTCCACGCGGTGCATACTTGTCAGATCAGCCATGACGCTGGAGCTCTGTGAGGAGGGCAGGCAGATGTCTCCTCCTGGGCTGGCATAAGCACGTCTTGTTGTTCCAGCTTCGATGATTAGATATTGATGATGACGTGCAGGGTCTTACATGCAGGGTCTTTATGACACTTTTCTTAGCAGATCCTCAGGAATGTCAGACTTTTGTCTCTTGAGGAGGAAGTCACTGATTCCTTGGGCCACAGGGGTTCTTGTTGCCTTCTGCTATCTTATTCCTGTAAGCCGAACTGAGGGGGTCTGGCTAATGTCCTGGGAGCTAAGCACAAACAGTAGATTACTGAGCTCAGCTGAGGCAAGCCTATTTTCCAGCTAACAACCCCCTAACCCTTGGGTGTGAAATAAGCTTACTGAACCAGGAAGTCAGCTTTGAGGACTTGCCAGTTTCATGTTCTCCGTGGATAAAAGATGATAGGAGAGCAGGAAAGAACATTTTCTGGTGACAAGTACAATTCCTGAACTAAAAGGAAAAAGTCAGTGGAAGCAGAGAAGTTGAGACTAGGTGCTCCAAAAGCCTTTGGAGATTAAGGGAAAAAGCAAAATGAAATAGATAAGTAAATGAGTGGCATATAGAGATAAATAATAAGTACAATGGAGGAAAACTTCAGGAGATTCAATACCTCTTTCATCAGAATGGAAATAGTAGCAAAAGTCAGAGCACTAATAGAAGGATTTCCCTGTAATGCTTGACATTTCATTTTTTCACACTTCTAAAGTCTTTTCCATAAATGTGTTTCCGAATCCTTTTATATTTGAATGTTCTATATTTGGGCTTTGTATTGATCAGGATTCTCTAGAGAAAGAGAACCAACAAGAGATATTTGTAAATATGAGATTTTTTTTATATGCTGTGTGACAGGAGTCACATTTCATTCTTTTTTCCATGTGAGTATCCCATTATTGCAACACTGTTTGTTGAATTTTTATTTGTTTGCTTTTTTTGTTTGTTTGTTTTGGGAAGTGCATGGACTGGAGTCGAACCCAAGTCTCCTGCATGGTGGGCAAAAATTCTACCACTAAACTACCCTTGCTCCACCCTGTTTATATAAGATTTTATAAAAGGGTCTCACGCAATTGAGGAGATGCACGAGTCCAAATTCCATAGGGCAGGCCACAAGCTGACAACTCCAATGCAGGTTGCTGATGAGCAATCTGGGAAAGCTGGTTGAAGAAAAAAAGTGAAAGTTCTCTGTTCTCTCTTAAAAATCTTTGGCTGATTGAATTAAATCTAATTAATTGGATTCCTTCATTGCAGAAGACACTTCCTTAGTTGATTGTAGATCTAATCAGCCATAGATGCAATCAGCTGATGATTTAATATACCAGCCTTCTGGTTTACTAACTAGCCACGAAATGTACTTGCAGTAATGATTAGGGCAGTGCTGCCTGGCCAGACAACTGGATAGCATCACCTGGTTAAGTCGACACCTGAACCCAACCATCACAGCTTACTCTCCTTTTATTTTGATTAGCTAATTTCAGGGGTTCCTAAATTGCCTACTTATAAGAATCATTTGAAATGGCCTGCTAAGAATACAGGGTCTCACCCCAAATGTTCTGGATCTGAATTTGGGGGGACCTGGAAATGTAATTCTAGTTGAGCAGTTGAAATGGTCTTATAATCATGTAGTTTGGGAAGCTGATATCACCTTTTCAAATAATTAGTTTTTGGATTTATTTAATAACCTTGTTGGTTTTTCATAATTCATGAATTTTGGGTTTTATCTTCCATGCTGGGTTGAATAATGTTCCCTCAAAATTCATGTCACCCCGAATCTCAGCAAGTGACCTTCTTTGGAAATAAGGTCTTTGCAGATGTAAATAGGTAAGGATCAGGATGAGATCATACCAGGTTGGGATGGGCCCTAACTGCAATGAAAGTATCTTTCTAAGACGTGGCAAAGGACATAAAAACACAGGAAAGAAGGCCATGTGGATTGGAGTGATGTAGCCACAAGCCAAGGGATGACAGGAGCCATTAGAAACTCGAAGAGGCTGGGAAGGGTTTTCCCCTAGAGCTTTTGGGGTTGCATGTGGCCCCGTTAGTTTCAGTCTTCTCGCTCTGAGACTTGTGAGAGAGTAAATGACTGCTGTTTGAGGCCATTCCATTTGTGATAATTTGTTACAGCAGCCCTAGGAAATGAAAACATCTTCATTATATTTGCCCACAGTTTTTTTTTCCTTTCCTAGATTCTTTTTTTTTCCTGCTTTCCTAGATACTTAAGATATAGCCTTACTTTGATGATTATCACCACCTTTTTTGCCAAGTAATATAAGCTCATAAAACATAGAATTTTCCCCTGGGTACAGTTTTGTCCAAATCCTATAGTTTTTGATAAGCAGTATTTGTATGGATATTATTTTCCAAATAGATTGTAACTACAAGTTGGTTCCTTTTATTAACCAAATAATCATTTAAAAAAAATTCACTTGGATTTTGTTGAGCTTATTATTATTATTTTTTTAATTTCAGTACCAGGTAAGTCTATAACCAATCAGAAGTCAGAGGCAAAAATATGGTCAACTTTAACATCTAATCAAAATGATGAAAGTATTAATATAGTTGTATAAATTTGGAGAATAAAAAAAATTGCTGGGTGGGCAACAGTGGCTCAGTGGCAGAGTTCTTGCCTGCCATGCCGGAGACCTGGGTTCGATTCCCGGAGCCTGCCCATGTCAAAAAAAAGAAAAAAAGAAAAGAAACTGCTAAATAGAGTGAACATTTAAAATATGATCTATTTAGAGCTGTGTTTCTCAAACTTGACATTATCAACAGTTCAGCGTGGATGAGTCTGTGTCGTGTGGGACTGCCCTGTGCATTGCAGCCTGTGCAGCAGCACCCCTGCCCCCCACCGACTGGGTGCCAGCAGCACCTGCCCACCCTCTGACCCCAGCTCCCATGACCACCTGTCTCCTCTGGGGCCAAAATCCACCCCTGCCCCCAGACGAGAATCACTGAGTTAGAGAGAAAGACTTCCACCATTGCTCAGGTATGAGTTTGAAAACCTGCAGTTCTTAAACTCACCATTTTTCTCCTTCCAGAATCCTTTTTCCGGAGTGGATTAAGTCTCCTGGGCTCTGGAGGGAAGCAGGGAAGAGGAAAGAGGTTGTTTTGAGAAAGACACATTCATATGCTTTAGTCGATTTATTGATTCTTTTTTCTGTGCAGAGGAGTTCACAGCCCATCTTCCTCTTCATCCTTGTCAATGGTTTCTTACACTATTATTATTAAACTGCCAATAGAAGCAGCTGGCCTACTCCTGGCAGACAGTAGGCCCTTAATACATGTAAACAGACCTCTCTAAAAATATTTATTTTACAGAACTGCAAGGTGGGCATTTTAATCTCTATTTTGGAGTCAATACATTGAACTCAGCGTGTAAGTAAATGACACGAAGTTATGTTCTTCAGAAATGGTGGAGCTGGAAATAGGTCTTCCAGGCAGCTTGAGTCCCTATCCATTTATGCTCTGATTTCTCGGTTAAGATGGGGGCCAGTAATGGCATCTTATTTGCCCTCTCCCAAATTCTCATAAAATTTCCCATAAAGGTCAGAAAGCACTTGGGTAAAAAACCACACCACTCTGTAAAATAATATCATTCAATGAATTGTTAGACCATGTGTGGAAGAGCTTTCTAGCTCTTGTTTTATCTTATCCTTCACTTTATTTCATAATATTCATGTTTTGCTTATGAAAGATAAGACAAAATACATCAAAAAGGAGTTCCAGAAATGGTTTATGCCATTTGATCCATTAATTCTGTTACTAGTGATCAATCCCAAAGAAATGCAAGTCAAGATATTTTACAGTAAAATATTCATCATACTGTTATTTAAAGCAGCAAAACCTTGGAAAAATATGAACATCCAAGATAGTGTAATGGGCAACTTATTATGAGTCAACCAATAAATGGATTATTGTAGAAATATTTTAAATTATTCTTATAAAGCTAGTTTCTAGCATTTTTGTTTTGTTAAGATGCATTTTAATTGTAAAAATTAATTAGCAGTATGGACAGGTACAGACATCATGTGAGAACGATGCAACTATTTCAACACACGATATTGAATGTTGAACACTCAGTTCAACACTCAGTCATTAGGGGTGCTTGTAGATTTGCTGTTCCTCTCTCTTTCTGGACACAGTAGGATTGAAGGTTCCCATCCCCTTCAAGCCAGATGTGGCATGTGAATTGCTTTAGTTAATAAAATGTGAGCAGAGATGAAGATACCATTTCCCAACCCCCTTGTCAGCTCTGGATCCAATCAGTATACCAACCATTGACCATGTTATAGCAGTAAATACTTGCATTTATTTAGTTGCCTTTCTTTGATTATTGATGATGTTGAACCATTTCACACATTTTCCTGGTAGTTATCCTTTTGTGAACTTTCGCCTTCAGTTATTTAACTAATTTTTCTTGTAAGTCTTCTTTGCATCTGAACTCATTGTCTGCTATATAGGTTACAAACGTTTTATTGCTCTTTGTCATTTTTCTGTTAACTTTGTGGTTACTTTTCACAAGGAAGGTAATATTTTTATAACCAAATTTTATCTTTTATTTAAATGTTTGGGTCCTGTAACATGCTTAGAAAATACTTTCCCTCTTCAAGATTATAAGTATTCACCTAAAGCTGCATTCTAGTAGTTTTAAATTTTTGTTTTTTAAAAAACTTAACATTTATTATGGAGTAAGGAGAGAGCTAGCGATGGAATTTTATTTTCTTTTTCAATTGGTTATTAAACCATCTCAACACCATGTATTAAGCCATTTATTGTACCTTCATTGATTTGGAGTTTTTGATGGCCTAGAAACATACTTACCATGCTCTATGTGAAAAGACCTGAGTGAAACAAAATTGTAACAGAAAGAATAAGCCCTCTATCTAAAGTGAATGTATTTACAGAAAAATTCTGGAAGGAACTATGTAATGCTGTTTTTATGGAGATATTTTTTCCTTTAATATTTTTATGTATCTTCTTAAATTCTTACAATGCATCACATTATCTTATAATCAGAAAAAGCATATATCATTTTAAACTATTGTGTTCTTGAATGAAGTAAGGAGAGAGGCCTATAAATTCAGCTTATTTTACCCATGAAATTAATTTTCCTTGCCTTAGCTATATTTTTGAAAGTTCCTTAAATTCTACGAAAAGGACTAGTTAATTTTCTCCTTTATAATGCTTCCATATCTCAAATTCATCACCCCATAAACTTTCCAAGCAAAGGGGATAAGTGCAAATTTTCCCAAGTGAAGAATCACAGTGAATCTTCAGTGAAAAAGTAAAAATCCAAGAATATAACTGACACACAAAGTGAAATAAAGTGGTGATTTGTGGTGATAAAACACAACTCACCCTCTTGCTGCTCAGTGGTTTTCCCCTTTGCTTTGCTTTCAGCTCTAATAGATTTGGAGATCACAATGGCTTGAGATCACAATGGCTTTTCTTCTTATGCTTTGAGAAGTCAAGCCACTTTCTTATAAGGTCATCATGATAAATACTGTTCCTTAAATTTCACTGTGGGATTCTATATAGCAATGAGAATGAATTCGCAAGATCTGCCCCTTATCCATACAGTTGGATTTTGTAAAGCTAATTTGAGTGAATATTGCATTGGCAAGACATCACTTTTATTATTTTATCACGTAAAAGAAGTGGCACTTTCTTGCAATCCTTTCTCCTTCCATTCTGGGCTCTGCAAGGCTGATCTCTATGGACTGCACAGCCTGCCCTGTAGCCTCCGGTTGGGGTTGGGCAGCCCTCACAGAGATCAGAGTGTGGGAGGATAGAGAGGTGGTGTGGTGGTCCCTGGCTCCTCCCTCAGGCTGCAGGCCAGCCCTGGCTGCTGGCCATCTCTTGCAGTGGCAGCTACAGCTCTCTGCAGGGCCTGGATACATGCTTATCCCTGCAGTCAGCACTGTCTTGGCTCCCTGAGGTAACCGCTACAGGAGTGCTTCACTGTCCCTTGTGGGTTTTCTTCAATGGTGCCCACATGTCAGATGATAGCACCTTCATTAAACTGTCCTCAACTACCCATTTGGAATGAGACAATCTGTTTCTTGCAGGTTTCCTTACTCATGTAGAATACTACGAGCAACTATACGCTAAAAAACTAGACAATATAGACAAAATTGATTACTTCCTTGAAATCCCTGAACAACCAACGTTGACTCAAGAAGAAATAGACAACCTCAACAAACCAATCACAAATAAAGAGACTGAATCAGTCATCAACAAGAAAAAAACGTCCAGGATCAGATGGCTTCACATGTGAATTCTACCAAACATTCAAGAAAGAATTAGTACCAATCCTGCTCAAACTCTTCAAAAAAATTGAGGAGGAGGGAAAGCTACCCAACTCATTCTATGAAGCCAATATCTTCCCAATACCAAAGCCAATCAAAGACACTACAAGAAAAGAAAATTACAGACCAATCTCTTTAATGAATATAGATGCAAAAATCCTCAGCCAAATACTCACAAATTGAGCCCAGCAACATGTTAAAAGAATTATATACCATGACCAAGTGGGATTTTTTTAGTTATGCAAGGCTGGTCCAATACAAGAAAATCAATTAATGTAATGTACCACATCAGTAAATCAAAGCAGAAAAACACATGATCATCTCAATTGATGCAGAAAAGGCATATGACAAAATTCAACATCCTTTCTTGGTGAAAACACTTCAAAGGATAGGAATAGGAGAGAACTTCCTCAACATTGTAAAGGAAATATGTGAAAAAATCCTCAGCTAATATCATACTCAGTGGGGAGAGACTGAAATTTTTCCCACCAAGAACAAGACAAGGATGTCCGCTGTCACCATTGTTATTCAGCATTGCACTGGATGTTCTTGCTAGAGCAATTAGACAAGAAAAAGAAATAAAAGGCATCCAAATTGGAAAGGAAGAAGTAAAACTTTCACTGTTTGCAGATAATGTGATACTATGTAAAAAATCCCGAAGAACTACAGAAAATCTACTAGAGCTAATAAATGAATTCAGCAAAGTGGCAGGGTACAAGGTCAACATACAAAAATCAGTAGCATTTCTATACACTAGTAATGAGTAGTCTGAGGAGGAAACCAAGGAAAAAATCCATTTGCAATAGAAACCAAAATGATAAAATATTTAGGAATAAATTTATCCAAGGCCACAAAAGATTTATATGCAGAAAACTACAAGAAATTTCTAAAAGAAATCAAAGAAGACCTAAATAAATGGAAGGACATATCATGCATAGGTGTTGGAATACTAAATATAACTAAGATGTTAATTTTACTCAAATAGATTTGTAGATTCAATGCAACACCAATTAAAATCCCAACAACTTACTTTGCAGAAATAGAAAATCCAGTAACCAAATTTATTTTGAAAGGCAGAGTGCCCGAGTAGCTAAAAAATATCTTATGAGGAATAAAATACCTGACTTTAAAGCATATTACAAAGCTACAGTGATTAAAACAGCATGGTGCTGGTATAAAGATAGATATACTGACCAATGGAATCAAAGTGAGTGTTCAGACATAGACCCGCTCATCTATGGGCAATTGATCTTTGTAAAGGTCATCAAGCCAACTCAATTGGGACAGAGAAGTCTCTTCAATAGATGGTATTTGGAGAACTGCATATCCATATCCAAAAGAATGAAAGAGAACCCGATCTCATACCTTATACAAAACTTAACTCAAAATGGATTAAAAATCTGAACATTACAATTAAGAACATAAAACTTTTAGAAGAAAATGTAGGGAAATATCTTAAGAATCTCATGGTAGGAGGTGGTTTCCTGGACCCTACACTCAAAGTTTGAGCAATGAAAGAAGAAATACATAAATGGAATCTCCTCAAAATTAAACTCTTTTGTGTATCAAATGATATTGTCAGAAAAGTAAAAAGGCAACTTACCCAATGGGAAACAATATTTGAAAACCAAATATGAAACAATGGTTTAATTTCCAGTACATATAAAGATTTCCTACAACTTAACAACAAAAGACAAACAACCCAATTTACAAATGAGCAAAAGACATGAACAGATACTTTTCAGCAGAGGGAATACAAATTATTTAAAAACGCATGAAAAGATATTCAACCTCTTTGGCTATTAGGGAATTGCAAATGAAAACCACCATGGGATATCATCTCGTACCTGCTAGAATGGCATTATAAACAAAACAAAACAAAACAAAACAGAAAACAACAAGTGCTAGAGAGGATGTGGAGAAAGAGTCACACTGATTCACTATTCGTAGGAATGTAGAATGATGCAACCACTCTGGAAGACAGTTTGGTTGTTCCTCAGGAAGCTAAGTATAGAATTGCCATATGGTCCAGCAATCCCATTACTAAGTATATATTCAGAGGAACTGAAGGCATGGACACAGACATTTGCCCAGCGATGTTTATAGGATCATTATTCACAATTGCCAAGCAATGGAAACAGCCCAATGTCCATCAAATGATGATTAACTAAACAAGCTGTGGTATATACATACAATGGAATATTACACAGCTGTAAGACTGAATAAAGTCATGAAGCATATATCAATGTGGATGAACCTTGAGGACATTATGCTGCATGAAATTAGGCAGAAACAAAAAGGCAAATACTTTATGGTCTTTCTAATATGAACTAAAATTAATGAGTGAACTTTGAGAGTTAAAGTTAAAAATACAGAGTTAAATTTAAGAATACAGGTTATCAGGAGATAGAAAGAGGGTAGAGATTGGGCATTAGATACTGAAGGAGTATAGAACGTTCAACAGGACTGATTATAAAGATTCAGAAATGGATAGCACAATACTATCTGATGGTAGCACAATATTGTAAGAACACTGGACGAAGCTGAGTTTGAGTATGATTGAGGGAGGAGGCATGTATGACACCAGAAGGAAAGACAGAAGATAAGGGCTGGGACGGTATAACTTAGTGATGCCTACGGGGGACAATGATGGTGATTAAATATACAGATATAAGAATATTTTTGCGTAAGGAAGAACAAATGAACGTCAACATTGCAAGATGTTGAAAATGGGATGGTATACAGTAGAAAGTACAGTCAATCGCAAACCAGGGTCTATAGTTAATGGTAACATTGGAATATGCTTACATTGAATATAACAGAGGCAATATGCCAAAGCTAAATGTCAATAAGTGGGGAATATCGGGGAGGGGTAGAGGGTTCTTTGTGGAAGAAATGGAAATATCCTTATATAGATTTTGGTGGTGAAGGCATGGCTATGCGATTATACCAGGAACATCATGCCCAGGTCTCATTGATTATTTTACTTAGATTTGATTATATGATGTGTGAATATAAATGTTCAAAAATGAACAGAGAGAAACAAGTGTTAGAGAAAATGTGGAGAAAGAGATGTACCCATTCACTGTTGGTAGGGAAGCTGAGTGGTGCAGCCCCTTGGAGGGTAGTATGGTGGCTCCGCAGGAGGCTGGGGTGGGGTTGCCGAATGATCCTGCGACTTTGTAGTTATACGTATATTTGGAGGAACCAAGAGCAGCGACATGAGTGACATTTGCAAACTGGTGTTTATGGCGGAAGTGATTGCAATTTGCAATGGATGGAGGTGGCCTAAGGGTACAAAGACTGAGGAATGGAAGAGGAAACTGTGATATATACATATATTGGACTATTGCGCGGCTGCGAGAGGGAATGAAATTGTAAGACATGCAACTAGGTGAACGAACCTTGAGAACTATATGTCGAATGAAATAAGTCATAAATGAAAAGACAAATATTATTACGCCTCACTAATATGGACTGGCGTGCAAACTCTGAGAACTGAATTTGAAAGCATAGGTTATCTGGTGAGGGCCTATTGTAAAGGTTCCCAGACTGTAAGCTCTTAGAGCACTCCCATCTATTCCGGAGTTGTGAATTATTATTTCTAAATTCTGGGATGCTGAGCTCTTTGTGTATAAACTGGTCAGTCCTTAGAACTTCAGGTGTTTGTGTGACACCTGAGAATCAGAGCTAGAGTTCTGCAGCTATGAAAGTCAGCATTACCCCATATAGCAACTATTAAAAACACTGAAAAAGTGAACAAACTTCATTTAGAGATATGAATGAAGCTGCTCTTCATTCACAGGACTAAGGGAAAGCAGACGAAAAGGTAGACGATGATACTGGCTATATTTTAAAACTTTAGCTTCTGTATAAGACCAAAGGAAGAACTGTTTATTTGGTGCAAAATTATATTTTTGGTAGCACACTGTCTAATCTAACTTGTATGGTCAGTTTATTTAAACACTGTAACTCCATGGAAACTTGAGATCCTGTTGGCTTGTATAGGTTTGAATAACTAGAGCTTTTAAGGGGTGACCATGTGGTCGTGAAAACCTTATGGCTGACACCGCTTTATCTATGAACAGAAGTATGTGAACAGATAAATAAGAAAAAAAAAAAGACAGTAAGTAAATAAATAATAGGGGGAGGGTGGCATGGGATATTTTGTGTGTTCTTTTTCACTTTTGTTTTTACTTTTATTCTTATTTTAATTTTTTTGGAGTAATGAAACTGTTCAAAAATAATTTGTGGGTGTTGCAAGGATCCTTCAGTGGTAGAATTCTCTCCTGCCATGCAGGAGACCTGGGTTTGATTCCCAGTCCATGCGCTTCCCCACTTCCCCCCAAAAAAACAAGCAAAACAAACAAAAATTCAACAAATGGTGTTGCAACAAAATGGTTTTCCAGGGATGCTCCCATGGAAAAATAATGAAATGTGACCCTGCCATATAGAATACAAAACAAAAATCGATTGTGATGATGAGTGCACAGCGATATGATAATACTGTAAACCATTGATTGTACAATTTGGATGCTTATATGATATTTTAGTTTGCTAATGCTGCCAGAATGCAACACACCAGAAACGGACTGGCTTTTATAATGGGGATTTATTTAGTTACAAATTTACAGTTTGTAAGGCATCTGCCTTTCCTCTGTTTTCTCTGTCACATGGGAAGGCACATGACGATGTCTGTTGGCCCCTCTCGCAGCTTGTGGGTTCAGATGGCTTTACCCGGGGCACGTCCTTTCTGCTTCTCCAAACCTTTGGGCCTGAGCTGCTCTGAGCACTGAACTGAGGTGTGCTGAGCTCTCCTCTTAAGCCTCTGGCTATTTAAATTAAGCATCACTCCTTGCAGAAGGCGCGCCCCTTCCCCGACCACAGATGTGATCAGCCATAGATGAGATTCACACGCTGATGGTCTAACCAAGTCCACGGCAACAGAACCCAGGGCACCAGCACCTGGCCAAGCTGACACCTGAACCTAACTACT